>CM052083.1:6120217-6181123 GCA_028453745.1 Agapostemon virescens
GACTAAGAAATTCAGAGAGAGAGAAAGAGAGACAGAGAAGAAGAAGGAGGGAAAGAACGAGGGGGTGAGATTTCCTTGGGAAACAGGCGTCTCTAAGAAACGCCGAACTCTCGAAGTCTTATAACCTGTTGGAGCAACCCCTCCAGAGAGATAAAGTGCTTTCTTGGCGAAGAGTATAGAGGAGAGAGAGCCGAAGTTTAGTGGGGTTCGCTGCTGAGAATCTTGAGATACTCGGGATAAAATCTATAGAGTGACATAGATGGACCCGAACGGGGGTGCGAGGAAACGAGACAAAAAGGCACGCGACCGGAGATGTTTCCGGGCGGAAGGATGCGAGAAAAGCGAGCCCTTAAAGCGAGAGAGGCGGAAGGAGATACCGAGCAGCTAAGAGCTCTTTGAAGAAGTGACACCTTTGTTTTCCTACGGGGCGTTGAAACGTGCGACGAAGGGTTCGTAGTCTTGAGGAAAATTGACGGCGCGAGGAAATTATGTGGAAACCGAGATAACGCCCTCGGGACTCTCAGAATCTGCTCGATCCGCTCATCGATCTTGCAAATTCCGTTCGACGCGTTAAAGACTCGCCGAGTACGTCGAACATCGACTACCTGAGCTTCTCATACCTGAATTGTTTATTGTTTAAACACCATTCGCAAATGAATGGACTGCAGCCTCTTCTACCCTTAACTATGCAAACAGCCAACTTAAGAATCTCCGTCGAATTAAAAGGATGGATTCCGGAGCTTGAGAAGAATACTTTATTCACGATATAAGCACAGTTGGAAATTCTGTATCTAGATTGTAATTTGACGCTTTCTTAATTCAACGTCGCGGGTCTACAGCGACCCTTACTGGCCGATAACCATTGCATCTGTTCAATATCGCTGGAGGAGCAAATTTCTTACGCGATTTGTATATTGTAAAATTTATTGTTCGGATCTGTAAGAATTTAACCCTTTGAACTCCTAACTTCAAGATTTTTTTTGTCCCAGAAGAATTCTATTGTACGTGGTTCATTTCCTTTCGTGCATATCACATTTGTTACTATTACTCTTACGCGAAACACTTCAAGTTTTACTAACTTCTTACATGCAAACGTGGCGGTGTAAAAGCTGTTTTAAATAACATAAAATTAATGAAATTATTAATAATAATAGTTCTAACGTCTTGGTCACCAGAAATATCACAGAAAGATTTTTTATGCGGCTGCATTTCCTTCGATGCTGAAATATTAATTAAAAAAGAGTAAAAATGCGACTCGTCTAAAAAAAGAAACATCGCATTTATATTTGTTAGGTTTTGTTTAGAATCTTCGACACGAGTCTGACCGGTCATAAAATGCCAAAGGGTTAATAACTGTTCTCGTAGTCGAACACGCATGTTTCGCCGATTAGTACAAATAATCGAGGTTCTGGGATGTACACGAATTTATATACCCTTCTAAATGCTCCTGATATCGTTCTGCAAATTATACTCTATTATATTGTACATTTTTCGGCGTTTTTTCGAGATTGCGGCGTGCCTTGAAAAAAGAAAACGTTTTCAATCGAACCCACGCGATAGAGTTATTTAAAAGTTTTCAGGGAAAGATTGACAGTTTATAACCGAAACTGGATCGTTCCAATATCAAATTTAATTTCCGTAGAATGGTTTAATTAAAACGGCACCTGTTGTTCGCAGTAAGGAGAAAAGAAGAAATTGTTTTATGAAGGTATCACAATTTTATGGACGGCATACACCGAAATGTTATTCATATGAACTGACGGTAAATCCGAAATATTGTTAGGCGTACAGATTAATTTGTTGCGAATTTCCTGATTACTTATGAAACAATTTAGGATAACAAAGTTAGGATCCATGATTTGTGGCAACTTATGTTTTCTAATACTTTCAATTTACGAATTTGAATGGTCCATAGTCCATGACTGAAAACTTTTTAATGGATCTTCCAACAGTGACAGCAATTTTTATTGGAAATCCACGAAGCATCCTCCCTAACGTTATCTAATCATTTCGTTACGAACTACAACGTAAAAATAGTTTTTTAACCTTCATTCTGTTAAGCACAATTATTGAAAGTCTTATTAATAGACTTCCGGTCGGTAAAGTGTTAAAATACATTTGTGAAAAATTATTCGACAAATTCATTTCTACTTGTATATTTTTAATTTGTAAATATTGAGCACGTTAAAATGCATCTGTGAAGTACTCGACAAATTTATTTCCGTTGGTATACATCGTAAAGAAAAATGTTTAAAAACTTGAGTAGATCCATTGTCGTTATTTTCATAAAATAATTCTCAAACATTAATTAACACCGTCGGTTTTATTAATAATTATATAGTTACGAACGTTATCACAGAAACGTGATTTTTCGTAGTACGTCTTGAAGGCTCTAATTTCAGTGACGAACCTTTTACCACTTTTGTTGCACGACATCCGTGCAATAATGCCCAGATCGAAATCCCGTGCAAACGTGCATGATCGAAGGCTGAAATATACGATTCTCCCAATTTCGTTCGGCCGAACAAAACGATTGAAAATCGTGCTAAGAGTTCGAGTGAGGCTCGATCGCCGCGTTGAATGGGGTGTCTGGTCGCGGGACGACAACGGGACAATCGAAATGCTCGAATTTTCGTCGGACCCCGTCAACTTGCGAGCGCGCACGGAAATTAAATCGATTATCCTTGCCGCATTGTCTCCGTGGCGCGGAGCAATTTCGACATCTGCCGAATGGCAGCTGAGAAAGAGGAGCATCATCTCGAATTACCCATCGGGGGTGCACCCACGATCAGTCTCTCACTCTTTCTCTCTCTCTCTCTCTCACTCTGTCTGTAACATCCGCCCTGTCACTAATCCGAAAAACCTCGAAGAAGGTTCATCATCTGCTTGTAGGTGGCTGTCTGTCTGGGGCATCGCATGAATGCCGAACGTCTCGTGTTTACGGGGTTTTGTGGGCAAACAAAATCGGCGATCTCTTCCTCCACTTTTGCTGCTTATTTTCGACGACGATGCTCTTCCACCGTTCCTCCTCCTCCTCCTCCCCCCAACCGGTTACCACCCCCGTCGCTTTTCCGCCCTCGCGTTTCGAGCTGGGCGGAGGGGGAGGGACCTCTCTTCTTTATCTCCGCGGTTTGCTGTTTTCTTTTGTCGGTGTGCAGCCGAGCGACCAGCCGGTGTTCTGCATATTTTGAATATATCCGAATGGATCCCCGTGCACCTTTCTGACGTGCGCGCAGCCAGCGCCCCGAAGAGGCGGCGCCCTTTTTACCAACGGAGAGCGAACGTGATCGAGTGCATCCACGATATTCTCCTTTCGCTCGTACCCGGCCGGAAGGACACATCGGCCCTTCATATTGACGTAACAGTACGACACCGGGGCTTGTTAAATATTTATTCCCGACCGGGCGACACAATGGCCGCTCCTCGAGGAAGAGGATCACCGCACAAAAAGAACAGCAGCCGCTCTGCTAAAAGTCACGCGCCACTGAAAAGCTCACGGTTTCGCGGACCTGGTGGAACCGATCCATTTCACCGCCGCTACAACGAGAAAAACCAAATGGGGTATAGCATCGTTCCGGAAGTTCCAGCTGAGACCCTGTTTAACGTCGATACCGGTAATAGGTGCGACGAGGGGGTGTGCCTCGACGTTTTCTGGAATTCTGGTTTATGCGAAGGCTCGGCATACACGATTCCAAAGAAATTGGCGTCGATTCGATCGACAAGTCGAACATTGTGGAATTATTTCTTAGGCAACCTTTGATTTTTAGGCCTTTCGCATTCGTGGCTCGATAAATCGAAAAAGTCGAATTATCTCTCTTCTTTACAATTTTTATCCCTTTATTTAGCTCTCGTTACGGAATAATAACGAAGATTAAAGAACTTTTATGGAAAGTCAAAATTGTTGCGATTGTTAGCATTGAGCTTCCAGAAAATAAATTGTGCGAAATGAATAAGGGTTTAGTAACTCGTAAGTAAACGAACGTAAGCTGATCGACCGAGCATGATATCCTGGTTCGAGACGTATAGTTTCTCAGATGTAAAGCAAAGTTTCCACGAGATAAATGAACATCGACGAAACGCAACGAGCAAATTGCAAACGCTTCTACAAAATAAATTGTGTACAAAGGAATAAGGGTTTGGTAACGGCCGAATGAATGAACGTAGCCGATTTATTTTCCAGCGAACGGATAAACACAATGGTGAACGCACAATGTCCGCGCAATGAGCGTAGCTTCGACAAAATAAATTCTGCAAAGTGAATAAGGATTTGGCAACGGGCGAGTAATCGAATGTAAGCTGATTGGCCGAGGCTAAAGCGATTTGTAAGCTTTTGATGGTTGTTCACGAGCCATAAAACGGCCGGTTACCAATAAGGAAGTATCATTCATCCTATTCCACGAAGAAAGGGGGATGACTCCAACAGGTTTCAAGACGCCGGTCGGACCCTGAATCGTCTTCGTGGCTAGCAGCCCCTAAGGAAACACCATCCCTTTTACATCTTACAAGTTCGTCGCTTCCTGATCCTCAAGGAGGTCCACCCTCCTTTCGCAGCCGAGCCTGGGTTTTCTTAGCCCCTTCACGGACGAGAAACTTCCCTACCGAAGATTTTCCGGGCCGGAGGGTACGGTGGGAAACCTGTTGATGAAAAGAGACAAACAGTGGGATGAGGGGGTGGCCCCGGGAAAAGAAACGAAAAGCGTTTTCTTATGACGATACCGCCGAGGTTGCCTCACCATCCCCCGCCGCGCCTCGAGGCAGCGTCCTCCTACCCCCGAGGCGCCCTCGAGGGAACAAGATATCAACTTGTTGCTGTTGGGATTCAGCCTGGGCCAAGGATCTAGAGGGTCGAGCTTTTTATTTTATTATTTAGAGACGGCACGCGAATCCGGCGATCCCCTTTCCCTCGTCAAGCTTTTCTCCCCCTTTCGTGGGTTAGGAGCGTTTTGTTTCGCATCCACGGGAAAAACTATGATAACACCGCCGCCGAGGGGACACGCATACTTTCCCATACGGTTTTCCCTTCCAGGGAGTCGACGTCAAAAGGTAGTTCACTTCGGCGTCATCGTTCTCAATGAATTTCTGCCGTTCAAAATTATTCAGAATTTTATACACTCGCGTCAGAAAAATCAGTAGAAGTATTGGGTGGATGTTGATCACTATTTATCGGAATTGTTTAACCATACATTTTTATTTAATACTTTTGTCCAAAGTCTTGCAAGATTTCTCTTTGAAATAAAGAATTTCGAGATTGCTTAAAAATCTGTAATTTTATAATTTGTCTGTTGTTCGTTAAGCAATTTAATGTCTTCCGTTTAACAAGATTAAACTCTCGTGTAACAAGATTAAATAACAAGCTTAATAGGTTGGATATATGTATTTTATGGGACAGTATTACAAACTGATGGACAGATTTTTACAGTGAAATAAAAGGACAAAAATAAAATACATATATTTCGCTTGTTTAAACAGTAGTTTGAAAATAATTTTTAGTTATCCTTACATTGTTGTCTCGTTATTGCAATATATCGTTTCGGATTGCGTATTTTATTTATCCAGGAAAGAAGAATCAAAGATTATTCCAATCGCAGTAACATGTCGGGGAATTTATTATTTAACACTGACCCAACTGATTTTTCATTTTACATTGAAGTTATTCGATCAAGTATAACAATCGCACGAAACTGAAATTGACTAAATCTTGTCAGTTTTACAAGACAACGTAGACTGGCGTGATTCTATTGTTCGATAGGTTTAGCGTTAATCGAACGATAATTTGTTAGGAAGCTAAGCATTCAGAATCGATTTCATGGTCCTCGAAGAGAGAATGCTCCCTTGAACGAAGGGGCATTGGTTCAGAAGGGTTGTTTATTTACGATCAATGTACGATTTCCTTTCGGCGTTACGTAAAGCGACGAAACCGGAATTATAGTTCTTCCCCGCATCTGATCGAAAGAGTTATCAGAACAAATGACGCACGCTGGATCCCGTGATAAAGGAATTCTATTCTTGGCGGTTCTGTCGCTCGGATATTATCGACTTTTCGTTCTACGGCTTCGCGGTTCCCGGAACAGATGCAATCAGAATTTATTAATAAATTCTGAATGTTTTCCTGATAAAAACAATAAAGTAAATAAAATAAGGCAGCCACGAGAAACGAACTGCAACGAGGAAATTCACGAGAATCGATACATAAAATAATTGTCTTCGCCATACTTGGTAATTCTAGGAATCACTTGTAAATAATTCCTAAATAACTTCTACACAACAAATCTATTTTCTGTCGAGGCTAGAATAAATATCTTAAAAATATCTCTGAATTTTAATGAAATACAACGTTCGTTAACCCTTTGCACTCTGAGCAATTTTAATTTCAAAATTATAATTATATTATCGTTCTATTCTTTTCGTTCATATAAAGTTAATCATAGCAATTCGTACTTGCAACACTTTAATTTTTACGGTTTTATTAAATGCAAGCATAACGATGTAAAAATTGTTTCGAATAATAGTTCGACAAGTCTCAGTGTCTCCTGAGAGGAGTCATTGGAGTTCAAAGGGTTAAAATTAAAATAAAATAAGTCGAAGATTCAAATAACACCATATTCGTATAACAAATTACAAACGTTGAGTAAAACAAACGAAGTAGTTTTACGAAGGGAAATCATAAGGATTCCGTGTCGACAGATTCTGTCAACCGAGGGTGGACCTGTTAAACTTCCTTGAAGGAGTTTCGAGGACACGCATCCATTCGGAAAACACTTGTTGAACATCGAACTAAGATTGCTCGAGCTAAGAAGCCACTTGTTGCTTCATCCTTCCTGTAAGGAACCGAGAGTCCCGTTCCAGGATATTTGCCGTAATAGCTAGATAAATCTTGCTCAAGTTCAGCCATAAACTCTGATTCGAGCAACTGGCTATTACAGTAAGAGAAAACGCTTCCCAGCGAAACGTACGGGACTCCTTCCTTTCACCTTAATATCATAAATCAATATAAATCGTTAATAAAATTTCCCTTCTCTTCTTGAATTGTGATTTACCGAAATATATCCAATTCTCATCGCCAGTCGCAATTCGATGGAGAATCCGACTGTCTTTTGTACCACTAGGGAACAGAATTTCGCAATGGTTTTTCTTATCTTCTGGATCTTCCCTATGGCTTTCAAACGTATGCAAACGGCTTCTCGCGTCGCATTTAATTTTAACGGTGTAAGAGTCAACAATTCAAACTTATCGGTGGTCTTCCACGTTCTTCGGTTTCTCACGTGAAAATCGCTGCTTTTGAATTTTTTAAACCACTCGAAGCACCGTAATTTACGATGCTCACCGTAAGCTTCGACAAACATTCGACGCGATTCCTCAGAAATTTTCTTCAAATGGTAGCAGAAAACCAATGGCGTCAGCAAATCGTAGTTTACCAAAATTCGACATGTTCGATGCTACTAAAAATTCTGCTGTTGTATGAAACTTGTGTGGTTGCGAGTTGATAATCTTTATGAGATGTGAAAACAATAAAATGGCGTTTATAACATGTGTTATAAACGTATAAACGTATATGCAAATTCCGGTTTCGTGTTTACGAAATTCGTGTTTACGTGTTTAAAATTGCCAAATAATTTGTTGCGTGTTGTGCGAGAAGAGATTGCGTAGAGCGACTGTTTTCCCAAGAACGCCGACGATCCCTCAATTCTTTGATTGAAATAATCCATTACCGTTGCAACGATTAGATGAAAGGGGCGCCTCTTGAGGCAGGGGTCACGTGTTCCTAGCACAATTCCAGACACACGCACAAGCTACAGACACGATATCGGTTTAATCAATTGCGCTGCAGATCCAGCCACCGACTTCGCTACCGATGCACAATGGGTGAAAATAGGTTTGTTTGTCGCGGCAAAAATACATCCGGTAGCTGAAAATATGCGCGCTGGCCTTCACACGAATTTCAGATGCTAATTTGGAGAATCGCTCGAAAATCCAAGCACGACAGCTCGCACCAAGTTTGTTCCCATCTTTCGTGTTTTCGCAAACAAGTTTAGCGGAAATATTCTCGTCCCTGCGGCTCGATGTCAATGCGCAGATAATTAGGATCTCAAAATGGTCGCAGCAAACTATTTTCGGAGAACGGAGATACGACGCGTAAGTGTCGCGGAAATAGAAACCCGAAGTCGGAGAATGGAAAGAGTGCATCGATTCGATGCAACCTCGAGCAAAAAAAAAAAAAGTATAGAAATTTCGGCAAAGTGGTACGAAGTGAAAACAGAATTGCCTGAACACGATTGTTTACTCAGACGCTCTCGCAAACAATGATTCGCGCAGCAACGAAATAGTATCTAGCCTGGCCAGCACGAATTAATGAATTTCCACCGAGTTAACACGATGAATGACAGAACTTAGAAAAAAAATACAGACTCTCCCCGAGTCTTGTGAGATGATTAGATTCTGCCACGTGCCCATTGTGCCACCCATCGACGCAACGCCCCTTTCTGTATGCGCGCACGTGTGCGTGTCGTTCATGCGTGTCAGTACCTTAATCGGACGTGGACCGTAAGACGCGGAACTATAATCCCGCATCGCATACATCGAAACCACCTTTTTCATAAATCCAGCGAAAATCTTCCTACAATTTTTTACATTTTTTTATAGATACGTTAAACGTGAAAATGTGAATCGATCAGCAATATAAATTACAATATAATTATAACTTTGAATAATTTAAAAAAAGAAAGGAATATAGACACTAATTTGTATGCATATGCAGATGTAAACGATAGTTTGAAGAATAGACAGTCTAGAAAAATTCTAGACTTCCTTCGTGACATCTTAACAAAATTTCACTTGAATGCGAGTCTAGTAAGTAGTAAAATATAATGTAAAGAATTTCACTGTCGAGGATAATTTTTAGAAAGACAATGAAATATTTTGCTTAGCATTTTGTAAATATTTTAAAGAACGTATCGAATTATACCAAACCATAAGTTGAAAGGCATCGACGATCTGCTCAGCTACTCGTGAACAATTCTAATTGAAGATTCTTTGATAGAATGCAACGAGAAGTTTCGATAGATGCAGAAATGCCTGCCATTAAAAACCCCGTTTACAATAATCGACGAAAATGGGGTACAGCGTTCTTCCGGAAGTTCCAGCTGAGACCCTGTTTAACGTCGATACTTGTATCGAATTTTGCCAAACCATAATTTGAAAGGCGTCGTGCGATCTGCTCAGCTACTCGTGAACAATTCTAATCGAAGACTATCTGACTGCAACGAGAAGTTTCGATAGATGCAGACGTGCCTGCCATTAAAAACCATTTACAATAGTCGACGACGACCTATCTAAGTAGTACCGCGTGTTTCCTCGATTACAACCGACGAAACAATATAATTCCGTTTAAAAAATTCGTCTGGCCAACGATTCGTATTAAATCGTGGCCGATTCGATCGGAGCCAAGTAACCGAATAAAATTCGCAACAGAGCAGGGTGCCGGCCGCTTAATAAATATTTGTGACACGTGTAAATAGAGAACAATTTGCCAAAATGGGAGCAAACTATCAATTACAACCGCGGCAAATACAAACACAGAGAGACAGCGGTACTTTCGGCGAACGGGACCGTGCCGAGCGAAACCGCCCCATTGCAACAAACACGGAAAACATCGGGAATATTCGAAGCACGATCAACCCCGGGGGCTAATTCTCTATCCAATACCGGGTGTCGTAACGAGGTTCCGCAAGGGGTGGAGTGGCAGGATCTAGTAATCGTCTAATCGTCTTGGAGCCGACAGTAAGAGTGTGCCCCCTCTGGTTAGAGTCCCGGTGTCGTCGAGGGTTGTGCCTAATCGACGATCGAGAAGAACGATAAGAACCGCGCGGGGCTGCCGGAGGAGAGGAGAAGGGAGAGCCTGGGATCTTCCAGGGACCATCGAGTTGGTAATATTTGATTTTCAACCCCATCGGTCCCCTCTGAGAACGACGGTGCTCGTGGATCGTCCGAAGATCGACTTTGAATCTCCTTTTATTGAGTTACGCAACGGGGAAAGCAGCCGGCCAAGTTCTTTGTCTATCGGGCCATCTGTCACCCCGAAGAGGTCTCTGGTCGATCCGGGGTGTCTCGGGACGGTGGTGTGGGCGTCGGGGCAACGACGTTCGATGACGGCGACGACCCATATATGTATATACATGTAGATATACACGTGTGTGTGTATATATATATATATTTATATATACACAGGAGTCGCTCTGTGTTTGTAAATGCGCGATCGGTCCCGGGCAGACGCGCGGCGCTACGCGTGTATTCCCACGCACCCGCCGATACACAATGAAATACGATCGAGATAAAAGAGAGATAGCGCGACAAGTCGAAACGGACCTCTGGGATATAGAGAGAGGCAGGTACGTGTGTGGATGTATCGTGTATTGATTTTCCCCGTGTGGAGTTAAGCCAACGGGGTAAGCCGAGACGCGACAAAGTTTATTAATCCTGGGGGCAGCGAGCGCGTCTGCGTGGCCCCGGTCACGGCGAACGGACGCTCTCCATGGGGACTACGGAACTTTTGATGTCGGCGAGAGAGCACGATGGAATTCGCGCGTTTACCTGCCGAACGCGAAACGAACCGGCTATTTCACGACGGAACGATGCCAGACGCACCCGTAGAACCTCCGATTCGAACGGCCAAAGGAAGCTTAAATATTTTAGGACACGCCGACAGACCAGTTTATCGGGAAATTATAGGAGGGGGTGGGCTTTCTGTCTGAACAGTGTTTCCCAACTTTTTCCCCGTCGCGCGCGCCTGGGATGAATGGGTAATCTGGGCGGGCGAAAGACACCACCGGGAAATGGATAGTCCGGGGAACGAATTAAGTTGACACCCTTCGAACGCTGAACTCGCAGAGTATTAAAATCGGTGTGTATCTTCTCCGGGAAATCACGAGATCGAATTTATTTGTAATTTTTTGGATTTTTATCGTAACGCATTTTTGTAAGTTTAAGAATTGTAATATGGGAAATGTAAAACCGTATTTGATAGATTCTGGAATTATTTTTGACAAGTTTGCGATTAATATTTAAGCAATGGTGTAGTAGCATAAAAGATATAAATTGTCTTTTCTCTTCCGTAACATTCTTAGCGACGACGATGTTAAAATAATTTTAGTTATAAAGAAAATGATTTGGCAAGGGGTTAATGATTACGTATCGTGCATTGGTAGACGTGTCGAAATTCGTAGGCAAAGTTAACCCTTTCGTTTCGACAGTCCAGTCCGCCGAAGTGCCGTCATCGACCGGAAGTACGCGCCAGAAATGTGCACGGTGCTCGTGATTTCTGTATATACATTCTTCTAAGTCTTAAATCATTGCTATGATTAATAAAACAATTGTTGCTCCAATATAACACGTATTCTTCACATTTTTAACCCTTAGCGCTCCAAGGGTGCCTCTGAGGCGACATTAAAAATTCCTCTACTATTATTTAAGGCAATTTTTATATCGCTATGTTTGCATTTAAGATGTCAGTAAAAATGGGAATGTTAAAGTACAAGTAATGGTAATAAACTTTTTATTCAGGAAAGGAAATGAACCATGTACAGTGGAACTATTTTAGGTTAAAGAAATCTTTCGTTGTTGGAGTTAAAATTTCTTGGAGTGCTAAGGGTTAATATGGAAAGTCTTATACAAAATTATATTAGCTATTCTAAAAACATTCGACCAATTACAGTCGACATATTTTTTGTATAAACATCATTATGGATGCCGGATATATCTGGCGCTCGAAGCGAAAGGGTTAAAGCCTGTTTAAATGTCGACATTTTGTTAGTTCAATTTTCGTGAAAGACTCAGTTCTGAACAACTGAACTGCGAGACTAGAATTCCGCTTTCTATACGGAAAATGATCGCGGAACGCGTTCGAGTGAGTTAATTCCACCTTGGGAAGTTTCGTCTTAACCGTCGGTGCCGTATAAATTGGTCAGCCGAAAAGCGAGGCTCCAGAAACGAAGGAAAGGAACGCGGGAGAACGACGGGGGACGTCTAATACATCATAAACTTGCGAACAAAGAGGAGAGAGAGGATGTCGTGGTAGCACCGGGGAATCCGCCGACCCCCGGTTATCCTCGGGAACAAAACTTTGCCTATTTGTTAAGTCTTGCCGGCCGAAACTGTCTCAGATACTGCCGTCGAACTATGCCTCACACCTATGACCTCCTTAGTCTCATCCTTCTTCCTTTCCCACACCCTCTCGACCGCCGTAGTTGCCTCTCCGATGCCTTGTCTCGGTGCATCCTTTGCTGGAACGCTGAATAGCAGCCACAAAGACGCATTCTGTTTCGCGAAATTCATCCCCCGACTCGGAAAATTGATGACACGCGAGAATCCAGTCTCGTCGAGACGCGAACGGAAGAGTTTCCGCTGAAATATCACCCTTGCAACGATCCTTCGGGACTTTAGACGCGTTCCGACTTGGAACGAATCATTCGCAAAAATATAGCCTAAGAGAATCCTGCGTAACTGCGAAATCTAGTCTCGTGACCAGCCCCTTGCATCCGAAATACTTCCCAGTCACAGTTATTAGAATTTCTTTTTAATTAATAATTTTGCTAAAGAAAGAAACTTTCTTACGTCTTATGCCTACGTGTACTCCAATGGCTGTGCATCAACCCCTTCTTTCCAATTCATAACTTCTTAGTGGAAGTAGAAAATTTCTAACTGCCTTACGCTTTCGTATTCTTCTATGGCCGCGTATTAACCCGTTGCGCTATCATTTCTTTCACAGTCACGGCGATTATAACTTTTTTTTAATCCATAACTTCCTAGAGGAAGAACATTTCTATCGTATGCCTACGACTGAAACTTCTTTGACGTTCATACTTTCTTAGAACAAAAATAATGTGGATATTTTCCAATGGCTAAAGCTAGTAGATCGTGTTAAATGTGCGAAACATAATTCGATCATTGAACCACAAATTTCTATCCTGTTCATAGACCTTGTTGCGTCTTACGAAAAGCCGATAATTAGAAATTTTCGCGATCGTGAAGCTCAGTCATCGGCGATTAAAATAATTCGTCCTTCGATAGGATTTTATTTTTACGCCGGTATTTATTTTTAAAAGTCATGTTAAAATAAGTCCACCGTTCTCGTACAAACATTCCGTCGCTATAAACGGTTAAATAACTAATTCCCCTTCGTGGTAATACACAGGATCGCGAAACGGTCTCTCTCTCCACTGTCAGGCCCGAATTAAAAAGTTGATCGAGCCGGGACTAAATTTTCTCGACGCTGCTGCGCTCTCGAAAGGATTTCAGTGTTTTCGGAGGCGCGGCTTGGACGGGGAAAAAAAGGGCTGATAAAATTTTGTTCGCCCTGTGCGCCGATGTATGCGTGATCAGAATTCGCGAAGTTTCGCGCCTGTGGTTCGAGTCGAAAGTTCGAGTGCGACACGCGCACATGACATCGCCCTGTGTGCCGGCGTGTGTATCGAGGGTGGTAGCGAGCTTTCGGGGGTGGTTTCATTGTAACGACAATATCGCCTTGGGCGGCATTGGCGAGGCAGAGATGCAAATTTCGTGGAGGACGGCTCCGGCTATGCGCTTCTCTGCGCCGGACGACGAATTTAGTGACTGCTGGTGATCACGATCATGCAAAGCTCTTCAAAATATTCTGCAAAAAGATCACAACCTCCCACGTCGTTCACCCCGGAAAACTAGAGTTCGCGAAAAACGCTTCTGAGATAATAATTACGATTGCGATCTGTTCGTTCGAATTTTAAACGAATCGCGAGGATCTTCACTTTGAAACATTTATTATTCATATTTTACACAGAAATGTAGAATTGTCGTAAAATGTTTGCGAGTTAATAATTATGATCGTAATCCATTTATTCTAATTTTAGATGAATTAAGATGATCCAAGTCACTTTGTAACATTTATTGCAGCGACCAAGACCTTACTAATATTTTACAAAAAATTAGAATTGTAATAAAACGCTTGCAAGTTAATAATTATAATTATACTCTATTTGTTCTATTTTTAGACTTTACTCACTTTATAACATTTATTGAAACAGCCAAAATCTTCCTAATATTTAAAATGAAAAATAGAATTGTCGTAAAACGCCTGCAAGTTAATAATTATAATTATAATCTATTTGTTCTATTTTTAGACGAATTACGATCATCTTTCTGGCTTTGTAATATTTATTGCAACGATCAGAACCATTCTTATTCTTCTCGAGAAAACTACAGTTAATACAGAACGTTCTTATACTAATAATTATGAGATTCTAATCTGTTCATTCTATTTCTAGCAAAATTACGATGATTCTCAGCTCTTCAAAATATTCCATGAAACGAATTTTTCTAGTCCCTTACAAAAGAAACTAGAGTTCATACAAAATGTTTTTGAACGAATAATTTTTGTTACAATTTGTTCGTTTTATATTCAATGCACAATGTAAATTTCTATTGCACCCAGACCTATTAAAATACTAGATAGAAAAATGATAAGAACTGCGTTTATGGTTACAATGCGTACTAAAATAATAAAATGCTTGTATGATATTGCTTTTATCAAAATTGTAACTACCAGCTAGTGTAGTGCACTGAAGTCTGTAAAGTACCTGAGAAATATCATTGTACAGCTTTTATTACAACAAAATTTTATTACACACCTTAAAGGCCAGTATTTCGCTAAACCCTGTAAGATGCCATTGAAATACATACTTCTGTGAAAAGATACTTCTATTAAATCTCAGATAGCCAGTGTATTTCACTAGATCCTGTAAACCATCTTTGAAATACGTACTTCCTCGAAAGAACGTTTTCAATAAACCTTTAATGTCCAGTATATTTTGCTAAGTCCTACAAGTTCTCATTAAAATGCGAAGCGTCTCGACAGATCATTTCAATGAATCTTTACTGACCAGGCAGTTGCACAATTTTGTTATACCTACATTTCCAGAACGACATTTTACCAAACCCTGAAGATTTTAATCTTTCTGATAAATCTATCTATCATACGCTATATAAAACAATTTTGAAACACGAGACATAAAACACGTATAAATACTTTTCTATAAATTTCTACGCTGCATTGTCAATGACGTAAAATATTTATTGCAACACTATGACAGCTAAGAGAACGTATAAATGAATATAGTCACTAAAAGGCGTGTGTTTCGGTCTGTTTCAGGGGACAGCATCTTTCGCATCGTCACGGCAGCGTTCCTGGTAAGTATCCAGCATTCGAAAAAGATTAGCCTCCATCCGAATCCCCAATTCGCCGTATCGCGACCGTTTTGCATCCACACGAAGCGGTAACGGATCTAACAAAGCTCACCTTGAAGGGAGCCGATCCGGCATTGTGCATCGTCGTCGATTCCTCGGCGTTCTACGCCACTGCGTACATATATGAGCGCGGGGAGCCGGCTGACGGTCGGGAAGGGGTTGACAATGCAGCTGCGACGACGGTGTGGCAGCTTGGTAGTCTTCGTCGTAGTGCAATGTCAGTGGCGATAGCACGGTGGCGGAGACGGAGTATGAAGAAGGGCGGTTAGACGTACACATTGGGGGTGGTAGACGACAGAGAGAAAGAGAGGGAGTGAAAAGAGAGGCAGAGTAGGAGATAGAGGGAAAGAGAGAAAGAGAGACAGAGAGAAAGAGAGAGAGTGAGAGAGAGAGAGAGAGAGAGAGAGAGAGAGAGAGAGAAACAGAGAGAGGGAAAGATAGAGGGTGGTTGGGGATGGGCTCGGAACTGGTAAACGGAGGTGGAGACGCTCTAAGGTACATAATCATGCTTGCTGATTCCTTCCCTAATAAAAGTCTCACTGTCAGCCCATCCCCCACGGGTCGCGTGCCACCCTTCCCCTCCCCCGGCGTTCTCCGGCTTTGCTACCCTTATTCCTCGTGGTCCCTAGCCCCGGAGATCCTCCTTCCGATGGTAGCTCGGCTACTTCTCTCGCGGATCGGCGCACACGTCGACGGAAGTGCATACTAACCGGGTCCGCGGGATGCACCCCTGCACACAGAGGAGGTCCCGCGACAGAGACCACGGCTGATGCCGGCGCAAGAAGACAAAAGTAGGCAGGGTGCATGCACCCTGGGATCTCCGCGTGCCCGGACCGGGGCAACGAGAATTACCAGCCCGGAGATATACGGGTCAGAAATGCTTGCTACAGCAGCATCTGAACTTGCAATTTTTTTCATCTCTTTCTCCCGATATCCACTCGAAGATTACGTATTCACGTTCGTGTTTGTCTTGTTCCGTGGCCTCTTTGTCAACGGCGCATCCTCCTGTCTCGACTCTGTCGTTCACTCGTCTCGTCTAGTCGCGTCTCGTCGCGTCTCGTCTCGTTTCGTCTCGTCTCGTCTCGTCACGTTCTCGATACCGAAGGACTTAAGCCGACGAGTGTACAGGTATCGACCAGAGACGGACGATCCTTTCCCCTGATCCGTATCAAGAACGATTTGCAAATTAATTTCCCCTTTGTCGGCGGACCGTCGACGATCCGCCGATTTTCATGGTAAACAGCGCGTCCACGTTACCTCTCGGCTCTTTCTATCGTGGTATTAATAGGCCGACGATGCAACCCGGGGTCGTTCGTGCACCTTCGCGACGTCACTCGATGCGCTGTGACGTTAGGATGTATAAAGAGCTTAAGATCCGCTGGCCATTGTTGCTCGGCTGAAAGTAGTAGGATAGAGGGACGTCGAAAGGTCTCTGTGTGCACAAAGTTGCTCGAAAATTGCACAGCACTGGAAAATGTCCCGTAATACGTTACAGCGACGACACTGAAATAGAACAATTCATTTTTGAAAGCGCGCGTATACCTCCACCAGATGGCAAAGAGTGTATAACGAGCAGACTGCGGATCCTTATGCAAATTCAACGTTTTATTTTACCAAGTCGCGATAGCGAGGGACCGGCTTAATTGTTTAAGTAGAATATTCCGTGCGGGAACAGACACGCGTTTTTCTTGCATTTTAAATCGTGACGATCGAATGGCCTTCTTCGAGGCACCAATTGAAAACCAATTGAAAATTGTTAGATTATTGTTTAAAACAACTTTTCTATCGCTACATTTGTATTTGAATCATTTGCCTTAGGATTTCTTTTACGGTTGCAACGATTACAATTTCTTTGTAGTTTATAATTTTCATGACGATCGAATGGCCTTCTTCGAGGCACCAATTGGAAACCAATTGAAAATTGTTAGATTATTGTTCAAAACAATTTTTCTATCGTTACATTTATGTTTGAATCTTTGCCTTAGGATTTCTCTTACTGTTGCAACGATTACGATTTCTTTGTAGTTCATAATTTTCTGCAAGACAGAAATAATTTATAATTGTTGTATGCGTTCTCAAATGGATGCACATCAACAGCCAGCAAATGGAATATTATTTCGATTCAAGGGACATTAATAACATATTTGTTGAACCCTGTTCGGAATCTGTGATACGAGTTTAGCACGTTGTTGTATGAAAAAGGGTTGAGAAATCGATGAAACTGTAACAGGACTATTTTACATAAAAAATGTTTCGATTTTGGAATTAATATTGCTTTGAGTGCAAAGTCAAGAATGCGCGAGAAACGATTCGGTCAGAACTAAAAATAATGTTTCTATGTTATTTTTGTTTAATCAACATATATTTTATAGGAATAAAAATTATTTCGTTTACACGCATACACGTACAGGGGATATTTCAGATACAACATCGTTATAATGAAACAACAAAAAAAAAAAGGAAAAATAAGATGAAGCACAAAACAATTAAATTTGCGCGACACCGCAAAGCCACTGACGATCAAAATTTGTCAATGAAATGTAATTGATAGACCTCCGATTTTACGCATTGATGACAAAAATTAAGTGAAACGCGAAACATTGATGACATCGCGCTGATTTAAAAATATTGTTACGAACAGCTCGCAATTTTTTTCAGGCAAAACTGTTTTAAATCAATTCCGACAAACCGAAACGGAATAAAAATGCAATAACTAGCACAAAATAAGGGGAACACCGGTTCTAAACTCTTTCAACATAGTCACAGTATTATAATTCTCAAACGCGTAAAGCCTGCAGTCCAGACGTTGAATTCGTGTTTCGAGATAATCTTAAGAAAAATTTCATCAAAGATCCACGGTCCGATAATTGCGGTAGCAGAAAATGGCGTCGTTGGGGTTGCCGAAGCGTCGGTCGTGCGACACGGATCTTGGGGGTCGAAGGTGCAAGACGTAGATGATCTGTACAGGAGCAAGTTAACCGAAAACTAAAGAGAGCCCTGACCATTCATGGTGCGGCTACCCTCGAGGTTGTTAAGGTGAGCCAGCAGGAGTAAGGGCACGGTCTCGGTGTCTTCGTTTCAGGGTCGATTTTTAAAGGGCCGAGCGTTCGAGGGTCCTCGTCCCAGACAGGTCTCAAGGTGCATGTCTCTGGTAGATTTAAAAGGCCCTCAAGGTGATCGTGTGTAGGGAAAGAACCAGATGGCTCGACCTACCGCACCTTTCTCGCCCTTCTGCCTCTTCCACCCACGTGTCTAGAACTTCGAACCGGTCTCGACATGAAAATGGATTTTCTTCTCTCTCTCTCCCTCTCTCCCTCTCTCTCTCTCTCTCTCTGTCGATCCAACACGCTCCTACCTTCGCTGAAGCAGTTCCCTCCCCTTCCGCACGCGTTAATAACGCATCTCGATGCAGCGGAGGAAACTCCGTCGTTCGACATATGTTCGAAAGTCATTGTGCACCGGCACGGGGAGAGAAGATGCAGTTGCGGCTTCTGGATCGTGAACGAATTAAATGCGGCGAGTTTTTAAGCTCCCGTTAGAGGAGCGCGCCCTAACCTCGAAATTGGGGCCGGATATCGTCGAGAGGGCCCACCAATCTGTCACGATGACCCGACTCGGATAGATCGCGGGGGCGGCCGAATAAAAGATACGGAACGTTACCAAATTCGGTTTCCTACCGGCGGCCACTTTGTGCTCATCGGCCCGTTCACCTCTTGATGAGCTACGAGGGGCACGCGTTAGGTCCGGGGTTAGGCGATTCCATGGCATAACGGGGTTCGACCTCAGGATTAGAAGAACGCCGTCTCGAAACGTTCCTTCGATTACTTTCCGAGCAGATGCGCTGCGGGGAGGACCGCTGCGTACGATACTCTTAGGAAAACTTGGGTGAATTCGATTAGACAGCTTTTTTTCGATACAGTCCGTTCGATAGATATCAAAGTTTGAAGAGGACGCTGATATTATAGGTAGACCTAGTGTGCACTTCTTTGTGGTACTCTTTTAGACAGTTCGATGCGACAGGATGAATCCAAAACGTTTGCTAGATTGAACCTCGTTTGTTATTTATATTTAGGAAATGCTAGTTGTACTTATTAAGAATATTTTTCATTCTTTTAACACTTTGATTGTCACGTTAGCCATATTTGGGTGACAGAATAATTTCTACAGTTTCTGAATGAATTTTCAAAGTTGATGGTGGTACGGAAAGTAGAAGAGGGTAGGAGTACTCTACATCATGCGTTCCAGTTTTTCAATTTTTATTTAATTCGATATCTCTTTGTCGATGTCTTGTCAATCAATGTGTTAACATGCTTAATGCAAGACCTCAATTTGAATCTAAGAGCCGATTTCAATTTGGTAATTCTCCTTTAAGAAATTAATTAAAAAGAAATATTTTTCTCAAAGAGAGTTAATGTCTTCAAATGTAACGCTGTTCTTCTAAATTTTTATTCTACGCAAGTCTGTACAATGAGTTAAAATGTCGATTTGATAGCGATTTAGATCTTCACGAATATGAGAAATATAAAATAAAATATTCTTGCACAGAATTTTCATAAAAAGAATTGTTACAAGGTACATTAGTCAAGTATTCGAAAAATATTATTTGCCGGTTAAATTTTAGCTATTCGTGCACCGTGTAGGTCCTAACGAAACTAAGAAAAACAGAGAAAGAGAGAAGTGGAGAGAGAAAAAAGAATCGGCTACAAATTCGGGCTTAGAATGCGGACGCGATTTGGCAAACTTTCCAGGTGTAGTGTTTGGAAAGGGCGCACCATCGGGCACGCGTTCGGCGTAGAAAAAGCAAAGACAGTCCGGACAAAAGATTCCACCAGGGCGGACATTATGTTTACCACACGAAACACCCCCGCAACGCCCAGCCGGAAGGCCGGATGTCTCGTGCTGGGAATTATCAGGACGGATTTACGAGCAACGGCGACAAATTGGCCGGTGGTTCTTCCCTTGTGTATCCGGGGCGTTACAGCGACCGAGTCTTTCTCGTTATTGGCCACTTTGGAACCGTTTAAGACGGCAAAGCCACTTTACCGGAATATGCCCGGACAATGAGGAACTTCACTTCGCTTGCTTTTCTCACTTTGTACACCTTTACGGCGGGGCGCAGCCATAATTACCCGAGGATCTTTCCCTAGAGTCGAGAGAACGGACGCTGGGGGTCGTGGACGGGCATTTTCCTTAACATCCTCGGACCCTTTGTGTACGGTTAACAGAGCATACGGCTTGCCGATTCAACGCAAAAGCACAATTACATTGTTAAACGCTGCGAGAGCCGTGCCAATTTTCTCCGAGAAAAGACGCTGTTCGAATCTCGCTATGGAATTGTTACATCGACGTTCCCGGGTTTCTCTGTCGATCTAGAACGTGTTAAAGCTGCTCGAACCGACTAGCCACGAATTGGTTGAGGTTTCTTCTGAGCAAATTGTACACAACGAGCGTACAAGAAAAATGTAATCGCTATTCTATGGACGTTAGCGACAGCCGTGGCCATTTTCTGTTAGCAAAGCTGTTGTTCGATTATCGCTGTAGAATTGTTACATCGCTGTTCCCGGGTTTTGTATACCAATCTAGAACGTACAATAGCTCCTCAAACCACGTAGCCGCGGATTGGTTGAGGATTCCTGCACAAAATAAAAATGTTCCAATTTAATTGTACATAACAAACGAATATAAAAATATAATCGTTCTTCTATGGACTTTAGCGACAGCCGCGGCCATTTTCTCTTAGCAAAACCGTTGTTCGAATGTCGCTGTAGAATTGTTACATCGACGCTCCCGAGTTTGTGTGTCAATCTAAAATGTTTTAAACTGCTCGAACCAAGTAGCCACAAATTGGTTGAGGATTCTTGAACAAAATTAAAATGTTTCAACTTAATTGTACATAACAAACCCACAAGAAAAATGTAATCGTTCTTCTATGGACTTTAACAACAGCCGCGGCCATTTTCTCTTAGCAAAACCGTTGTTCGAATATCGCTCTAGAATTGTTACGTATTGTAGAACGTATAAAAGCTTCTCAAACCAAGTAGTCACAAATTAATTAAAAATTCTTCGGCAAGATAAAAATATTCGAAGTTAATTCTACATAAAAATCGCGCATCTAGTAAATTTATCGAGTCGAAAATAAACTACCAATGACCTTAAATTCTTCTTCTACTTCCCCTAATCTATTTTCTCTTGAACCTAAAAATTGAGCATTGGTACTAAACCTATCGAGCATAAAAAGCTGTCTGAGAATAATAACAAAATTTAATTAACTAGTGCGATTTTTATTGTAATGTACGAATAAGAAAATCTATGAAGACAATGTTGTAACATCTGTGAATGCTGTGTTCAATGTTGACGAAAGGAAAAAGTAGCTGAATCGTACGATAATCGAATTCTCGCAGAAGCACGGATGCACCGAGGAGCATTAGGGGTTTCGAGGCAGTCATTTCTCTAAAATAAAATATTACCCCGGGGGTGAGCAGTCGGAGGGGGCGCATCCTAATGCCGGAGCAAATCGATCGAAAGTTCGTCACCTTAATAATCTCTTTCTCTTTTTCCTCCTGAGCCGGTAGTCCCCCGTTCACGGTGTTGTACGCACCACGTGAGGAAGCAGCCGGGCGTCTGACCAGACGGAATTTCAATGGGGCGCGCCATGGGCACCCCACATCGGTTCCGTCCTCTAATGTGGAAGTAGCTCGTGCTACCTGAGCAGCTGCGCGTGTGTGCGAGGAAAAGGGGACTCCCTTGGCAGAAGTTTTTTTTTTTATTTTGCTTTACCTTATGGGCCACCAGCCGAGGAGGAAGGGAGCAAAGGGAGGGCGAAAGAAAGAGGGGACCAAGAGAAAGAGGGGCGAGAGAGAAAGAAAGAGAGGAGTGGAAGAAGGCCTCATGGGTAGACGCCACCAGGTACGTGGGCCCAAAACGTCACGCTTGAGAGGGGGGCCATCTGCCCCCTAACGAGTATGTGACGTCAGGTGTGACGACGTGTGCCCCGACGAAGTGTCTTCGCTCGCTCCCCCTTCTCGCCAAAAGCAAAATATCCGGAGTATCCATTTATGTCCTTTCCGGGCTTCCGATTATTTCCCTCCTTTTGCCTATTTTCATTCGGAGGATAAAAATAAAATAGAATTAGGAGGTATTCTATTAGGAGCACTAGAGAAGCCCGACATGCCGAGGACCTTATTTTAAGTATTTAATACTAGTTGGACGATTGTAAAGAACTTGTCATGTTGGTCGAAATTTAAAAATATCATTTTAACGTCTTTGCAGTTGGTAATAATAAATCTTCCAATTATAGCAGAAATAATACTTCTATTTGAGATATTAGATTCACTAACTTCCGGTAATTCTTTGCAGACTTGTGTACAGACTGCTTTACACGATCGAATTCACTTGTACTTAATAAATTACTAAACATTTAGGAATTGAATAGATGCGCTATTTTCATGTGTATAAAATGAAAAAAGTTATCCCAAAGGGAAATAGTTTAGATCGAAAGAAATATTTGGTCTTCGAGTTAACCCTTACCACTCGAAGCAATTTTAACTCCAAAATCGAAAGATTCCTTTGACCTAAAATAGTTCCATTTATTACTATTACTTGTAATTCAACATTTACATTTTTATCGATTTCTGAAATGCAAACGTAGCGATGGAAAAGCTGCTTCAAATAATAGTAAGGGAATTTTTAACGTCGCCTCACAAGCGCCATTGGAGCGCTAAGGGTTAAAATAATTCCTAGTGCAAACGATTGACTTTATTTTAATCCCAAGATCGATACATTTTTTGTTCCAGAGTAATACCATTGTACGTGATTTATTTCTTTTTGCGTATGTCGAATTTATTAATCGTACGCGCAGCACTTCAATTTTTATTAACTTCTTACAAGCATTGTAATGCATATATTCGTTTGAATAATAGCCTGACGATTTTTAATGTCGTCTCAAAGGAGTCATTGGAGTGCAAAGAATTAATGTATTATTGTACTAATCAGAAAGTAGCAAAGATTCGACGTCGGCTGCGACAATGGCCCGTAGAAACGTCTTCATTTCTGCCGGTTCCCCGTCTGGCAAAAGGAAAACATTCGGGGTTTCTACCTCGATTTTCGTTTCGACGGCGCAGGGAAACATCGGCTCTCTGTAATTCATCGATTCGAGGCCGCTGCGTTTCCGCGGCTTCCATTTGCTGCGATTGTACCCGGCCGCAAAAATTGTCTCTTTCAATTTCGCGCCCGGTGTCGGGCAGGGTGTGCGGCGCCGGCACCAGTATAAAATATGAAGTTCGGTTTTACGGTTAATTGTATTGGCGTCTGAAGGGTCACCTTTTCAATTCGCGAAATTAATTTCGCGCCGGCCCGCATCCGGCGCCATATTGATTGAAAAGTTTACGTTCGCCGGATACCTGGCTATCGAACCGCTTCGCGGAACTTCCGGTGGACCTCGGTGTCTCAAAGCGGAGACCACGAAATGGAAAATGCACGACCACGTCTCGTCTCGCTATCGGCGACTAATTCTTCTCTCGTCATTAATTATTACAGAACCAGTCGAGTCGATCGGCGAAAATGCGACCACGGCTGTCGAAACTCGCCACAGAGACGTCGATGCTTTTGAAACCGAGAGCACGAAAAAGTCGCGAACTAGCCGGGGTGCCACGGTGAATTCAAGTCGGTTGGGCCCTTATGGTCGTTTCACGGTCCGATGAAACTTTTACGAAGCGAATGGTCGGCATCCAGTAAATAAACGACTCCCTTTTCTTCGAATCTGTAAATAACCGACGACGACAGAAGTCTTATTAGAATGGCTAATTAAAAGTTTCGTCACTCGCGGACCATTTTCGGATTCTAACCGGTTTATTATATTTTCTCGCGATAAAATTTTTCGTTGCAGAAGAACACGTCTTTTTCGTGGATTTATGGAATACTTATACAATAAAATATTTATATAGAATATTTATAGAACTCTGCTCAATTATGTCTAGCCTTCGTTGAACACTTGACGATTTTTAGGGTGGCCATATTCAGATTAGCCATTTTTCTAACATTATGTTATGAATATATATAATGATTTGAGTTACAACAGAGCAGAGTCGGAGACTAGATTTCATTGTGACTGAATGTGTAGCACATTTTCTCCTCTTGTAGTAATTATTTTAGTATTGACAGTGTCTTTGATAACAATATTGTTAACCTTATATTTTCGAGATCATTGTTGATCTTTCTGTAGCATAAAATATAAACAGCCGAAAGCAGATGAAAAATGGCGGATAGAAAATTAGAACGTACGTACAACAATTTTTATTTCCGTTTTAAAATGACCCATGTCTGTTCGTTCAATGATTATGTACAAAGTGAACAAAATTCGGAGTGACTAAATATATCCTATCATTACAAATCAATTGTTTTAACACGAACGGAAAGAATGTTCCATTCATTAATATTTTCAATTGTTCGAATTAGATGATATTCTATGGAAATGTAAAATTAGAATTCGAAAATTATCGATTACAGTGTGTCGAGGAATACATCGATCGGTAAATGTACTGAAACTCGTACGAAGACTGATAATTACGCGTTACTGACATTTAAACACTTTTGAATTAAACGCAAATATTAAAGTGTGCAATATATGTTTTATTGTAATATTGTTTTGACGAGAATGAATCGATCGTTAGCGTCTTTTATTAGCAAACCTGCCGTTCGTAAAAACTACAAGATTTAATTTATTTGAATTGTTTGTACGATTTTTATTACAACGTACGATCGAATAAAAGAAATCTATCGAATTGATTTATCAATTTTACAAGTTCGATCATTGGGAAATAAAAATTCTGAAAAGGGTCATTTGACCCGTTTTCGTTGTGTTTCGTATTAATATCCCAAATGGTCCCACTGTGTCGCGACTCACATTTATCGGAGTAGGCGTGTTTCGTATCTTTAACAAGACCGTTAAATTGTTCTTTATCACACGGCTCGGTGTTATCTTACTGGGCGGCTTCTGGAGATATATGCACGCACACTTACTTGTTCTCACACGCCCAGAAAGCCTGTGTGTGATTTCTGCTTTGATTATTAAGAGCGTTCGCATCGAACGAGACGAAAGCCAGACTTCTTCTGCGGCGATAACCATTCGTAGCTGGTCGAACGAACCGTAAAAGATTGGAAAATAAATAAAATACATTTATGTATTCGCTCTTCGATTAATAAAACAACCGAGAACCCGTTCTCGTTCGCGATTGGACCCGTGCTGCTCGGAATATAAAACTTAATATTTCAGATCATGATTTAGTAAGAGATGCATCCTTCTGCTTTTCGGCTTACCAATCAGTTGCTTAACCCACTTCTGCGAATATCGAAACGAGATAAATTATTAAAATGACCTATTTTATAATCGTCGAACGTTTAATATCTGTATCAACTAAACTTCTCTTTCTTCTGCAAAATTAACCCTTCTACAGCGGTGCCGAAGGTATTAACGTCGTAATTTAATTTCTTGCTACGAAACTGAATAAACGAAATGTTACATTAGGAATATCTTTGAAAATATGTTTTAAAAAATTGGTAAACAAATTTGTGAACGGTATCGAGCAACGTCGACTTCATAATTGTGACTAGGGACCGCTGTTCGCGACTTTGCGACTCTGAACGCGTCTCCTCGATTCGACGTCCACCGAAGAGGCACCGGAAGTTTTTTGCAAAATCGATGACCATCTGAATTATTCACCCGCAGCCAAAATAAGGAACATATACTAAGTAGAGGAACAAAATAATTTGTAGAACGGTATAAATTTCTTAAAAATCGCGCAGCTCGATAAAATCATTAAATCATTTCGAAAATCGATAAACAAATTTATGAACGGTATCGAGCAACGTCGAATTCATAATTTGCTAAAATATGTTTTAGAAAATCGGTAAACAAATTTGTGAATGCCATCGAGCAACGTCGACTTCATAATTGTGACAAGGGATCGATGGTCAATGAAAGAGTAGGCGACTCCGATACCATTCGGCTAAAAAAGGGTTACAAGCGTCTCTGAGTCTCCACGTGTCCACCGAAGAGACACCGGAAGTTTTTTGTAAAATCAATGACCATCTGAATTATTGACCCGCAACCAAAATAAGGAATATATATTCTAAGTGGAGGAACAAAATAATTTTTCGAACGGTATAAATTTCTTAGAAATCGCGGAGCTCGAAAAAATCAATAGATAGTTGAATGACCATCCGAAAATAATTCGGGTGCTCGCAGGACAGATTCCCGGGGTGGTTGTGTCGCGACAGATGGATTCGGGCGATAGTTCTGCGGGCAAGAAGGTCTCTCCCGCGCTCGCAGAAAACGCGGGTTTCGCGCGTGCAGAGTTGGGGTTGGCTCTCGCATGCGTGCAATATATCAAAGAGTCAAGAGTCGGCCCTCCTTCAATCGGTGCTCGCATTCTTCGAGGCGCGCGTCGAGAATCGTGCATATGCATCGATCGATCGGTCGCGTGTTGCGCGCCTTGCACCGCCGGGCTCCAAGTATAAGTACGTAATACGCAGAGGAGAGCGAAGGGGCATGCGTTGCGGAACATCTGCCGCGGGCGCGTGGCCCCCGTCCGTGCCCCAAAGAGCACCGACGACTGAAGAGAAGGGTCCTTTGAGACAAAGAAAAAGTATGACGTACCGGCAGCTGCCGCTCACGGTGACGTAGGGCCCCCTACCCTCCCCCCTCTGTCTCGCAGAAGTCCCGATCACCTAAAGTGAGTCCTCGCCGAATCGAAGATTTATCATCCCCGTGCCCCGAACCGTACCCGCAACTGCGGTGGTAATTGACGCCCGGGATATGCATACACAATACCGGTCGATCCGTCCCTTCAAGATCTTTGTTTTCCTCGCTCAGACATATACCTGAGCTTCCCTCCATCGATTTTCGCGGTTCAGGAATAAGCCTCGCTAACGACCTGAAAAGTAGTAGTTTTTCGAGACCTCCAGCGATTTTAGCAGCCATAAGACTCAGTAACATCTCTCGATAAGTTCAATGTTTTTACGAGGTGTTCAGAAACTTTTGTGGTTCGATAACAAGCTTCAAAAGTCAAGTAACGTTTCCTTGAGACCTTCAGCAATTTTATAGAGCAGTCATAAACCTTACAAACATCTATCTATAAGTTCAATGTCTGTACGTGGTTTTCAATCATTTTTGTCGTTTGGTAACCACCTTCAATAACTGCCTCAAAATTAAAGTAAAGTTCCGCTGAGACTTTCAGCAATTTTTGGGAGAAGTCATAAGCCTTAGAAACATCCTAGCAATCGATTCAATGTCTTTATAAGGTGTTCAACAATTTTCGTAGGTTGGTAACCAGCTTCGGTAACTGTCTCAAAAATGAATAAAGGTTCCTTTGAGACTTTCAGAAAAATTTCGGAAGCAGTCATAAGCCTCAGAAACATCTTTGGAATCGGTTCAATGTCTTTACAAGATTTTCACTAATTTTTGTGATTTGTTGGACGAAGAAATGAGTAGTGAAGTGGAATATTAGCTATAAGAGAAAAATGGAGCACAGTCTATAGCAGAACAGAATGAGCAAAAATATACTGAAAGATGTTTCTATTTTGGGAATTGTGATTAGTAACAGTTTAACGAAGCAAAAGTTAAATAACCATTTGTTTGTTCTCTTTAGAATTTTAATAAGTGTGAAATAAAATAACACGTACTCATGCTTGTTAGGGGTGCAGAAAATTCGCAAGCAAGTCATTATTGTTGTCCTACTTCTTAGTGGTTGCGAGGGGTTGCAGCCTCTAGCCACCCTTTCCTGTAAAATGTACAAGTCACGTTACGTTTCATTCATCATTCTTTTCTTGATGGGTAAACACCGAAAAATCTGCACTATGAGAAAACGAGAGAAACAATATTTCTCCGCCTTGCTGAAAACACAGCACACACGTGTGAAACGTATGAAAATGTTAATTATATTTCGAATTCCTTACAATTTATTCTTTAATTCTGCCACCTTGGAAAAATTTATTGTTTCGATGATCACTTCACCGCTAACGTTTCAAATCATTCGTTAACTTCCAAAATCATTTCTTTTCGAAATCAGAACTCTAAAAAGGTTACCTTTTCTGCGATAAAAGATTCTTGAACATTTTTTAATTCCAAATTAAATTCACTTATTTTAAACGGAATCACTCAAAAACTCATTTCTTCGACGATAAAAACAATACTTAAAAATTAACGACTTTCATATCTAAAATTCCATATCATTTACACGACTTATTCAAAGTCCGCATTAAAATGGCGTAGTAATTTCCGAACACTTCTTGTCCCTAAAATTCAGTACTTTTGCAAAATCCGCAGAACGCGACAGTAAAAGCGCAGATTTCGATAAAAGAGAAAGGACGGTCTAACCGGCAATCAAGATATCCCGAATCACGGTAAAAGTGTTTAAGTTGGACGCTTCATAACTTGCGAAAATATCTCGGTCCAGTTGGATCCTCTGTAAGCCTCGATCCGGCTTACTTTCACTCTGCCTCTCCCTGCACGGCTCGGGAGAGACCGAGCAAAGTCCGAGAGTCCATCCTCAAAGCTGCGAGCCGCCGAGTGCATGTCTTTCTTCTCAAGAGAAAAACGAACGAGGAAAAGAGACAAAGACAGAGGTACGCGGTAAAGCGTACTAATCTCCCAAGTAGACACGCTAATGAAAGCCCGAATGCCACTTTCTTTCCCAATTTTTTTCAAGGCTCGTCCAGCTACGTACAGCTTTTATCTCGCTTTCAGCTGAATATTACACTGAAGATACCGTCGCAATAAGCATTCCATGCTAACGCGTTGTCCTTTCGGAATACAAAACCCTCCGACTGCTAAATTAGTAATTCTCATTCACCCAAAGACACTCGCACGGTTCGAAGTCCGCGATTAAAATGGTTACAGCGTAATATCCTTCCGTTCTTACCTTATCCCCGCTGAACGATATTGTAGAATGCGTTACACCCTGTCTACTGTGAAATGCAATCAATGAGAAGTTTGTATATTACTATTCCAATGTTTGTTTAAGGAGACAAAGGCGAACCGAAATTATAAACAGTTTTCGCCGAACCTTTGACGAATTGTCTTGTAAATCGGATTTCTGTTTAATAAATTAGTTAAATCACCTACAATATCAAAGTTTTATTTCTCGAATTACCGGAGAGGAAAGAGAAAAACTTGCAGCTCCTATTTTCCATCCATTTTACGAACCGCGCGGTTCCACGTAAAATTTCCGCGTTCAAAATTCGTTGCGATTTGCACGCGTTGAGCGCACGCGGCGCAGCTTAAGCTGGAAGATGTATTTTCATTGATTTGATCCTCTCGGCGCGAGAGGATGTCCTCGGGCGATACGCTTGGAAACGGAATCAGCGAGAAAGGCTGTGCGTGTGTGGCATGAATGGGTAAACATTTGAATAAGTCAGATTCGGGCCAAAATTCACGTGTTGCCCGAAAAATCGTGTTCGGGGACCCTTATTATTTACCTGATGGTTCTTCTGCGCCCCTGACTGAGGGTGCTTTACCACTCCCAATCTCCTCGCATCTGTCGGGGCACGCGAATATATCGCTCTTACGTTCGAAAGACGGGGCCTCGAATGGGAAAAATAACATATCCGCAAGCTGCACTTCTCCTTCGGAAACAATCGATCAAAGCGTTCCAGCTAAATGGCGCGGACCTAATTCGTTTAGAACAAAGCAACGTGCCAGCAGAAACTCAAAATGTCAGCGAAAAGTACCAGCTCGAAATGCTACACGGTCCTTCGTAGAAAATATACGGCGCAAACATTTGCCGACAATGTTCCAAATTATTTTTCTGTAGAATTTATTGTTTCTGTACGATTAACACGTTGAATGCCCAGCGAATTTTGTGTACTTCAGACGAGTTTCATTTATTAAGTTCATAAAAGTGATCAGTGTTATTAAAAAGAATTGTCATTCATTGTAGAACGAAGCTCTCACCCCATACTACAATCTGGTTAACTTCCACGAAAATAAATCGATGCTCCATGCCATGAATTTAATAATAATCATTCTTAAACGACGCAATACTGCCGGTCACCGGTGACCACCGTGGCATTCAACGTGTTAAATGATGTAGAAGCAGGTGAAGCGTCTTTTCGCTTATAAAAATTCATCCATGAGAAAATTAAATTAGGCACGATCCGTATTTAACACTTTGACTGCCATATCACCCACATATGGGTGACGGAATTATTTGCACGGTTTCTAAATTAATTTTTACGTGAATATATTAATTTGTATCAAAGTTGATGATTATACAGAAAGTGCAAGAAGATAGGAGAGCACGTTACGGTATACATTTTATTTCTTCAATTTTTATTTCAGTCAATATCTCGTTCCGATTTTATAGAAATTTTGTGGCTGCTAGTTTGGCAGTGAAAGTGTTAATAACACATAATCGAATTAATTTCTGTTGCGGTAGAGACAGGATACAGATGCTTCACAGATCTTAGAATTATAATTTTCGCAGACAGATAAACGCGTTAGGGAACCGAAAGAGAATAGGAATGGGAGAATAGAAATGTAAGAATTTCATGTAAAAAGAAGATTCGGTGTAAATATCAAATTCGCAGAGAAACAGTTTAGAAGCAGATATTTTCGGACAGACGTGTGCGTACGGAAGCGCGTTCTTTTGAAAGCATTAAATTGTCGTAAAGGAGGTTGATCCTGATTGGACGTATCATCGCCGCGTATGCCATACATCCGAACTAAAAGAGTTGCACAAGGGTAGCGAAGGGGTTTGCCTGTAAGACACAATTCCCGGAGAGGCAGGGAGAGAAACAGAGAAAGCCGAGAGCACAATGACCGCGGCGAATCACGAGTGAATTTTGAGAGCGAAATCGCAGGATATTGTTTGCGAGACAGATGCATCATATACGAGGAAAATGTGAGCTGGCGCGATGAAAAGGATTCGCAAAAGGGCCCAGCCGAGAGAGCAAAGCCGCGATTCCTTTGCATTCTTCCGTCCGGGAAGAACCCTTTCATTTGCATCTGTCTCCAAAAATGCAAAAAGGCCTTTCCCAAAATACAGATGTTCCTCGGGTTAGGTCTGCGGCCGCGCCAGCCGCTCGAGTGGAACAGAAAATAGGATATTGTGCGTTTTTCGGCCTCTTCCAAGATTCAAACGAAGCTGTCGTTTCCACCTTTAAGGATTTCTTCGGCCCCCACAACCCGATCACCGGGCCAGGTGTCCCCGCAGATCACCTGCTTGCACCCTTTCCGAGACGGAAAATCACTTTTATCGAATCACTTCGGAAAGATACATCCGCTGGCGTCTTCGAACGGCGAAACTTTCCCTGGACGTCCGCAATAAAATTATTTTAGGATCGTCTTCCTGTTCTTCTTGACTTATTAAACATAAACTGTGGATCTTCGTCTTGCATCGACGACGCCTCTGTGTTTCGCTGTCTAAATTCCATCCTGCGTGCTTTTATGAATTTTAGTAGGTTTTTTCTGTTTCGTTTCGATTTTAGATATGTATCGTTGATTTAACACTAAACCTACCGAGCAGTAAACTTGGTTAATGTATTTTGTCCTATAAAAGTGCCAAGAATTAACATATTTGGATTTTGTGCAATTTTTATTAGAATGTGTGTTGGGATAGAAAGATCCATCCAATCAATTTTTGCGAAGACAATTTTATAACGTCAATAATTGTAAAATAGAAAATCTGGAAAGGGTCATTTCACCTTTTATGGTAGGTTTAGTGTTAAGAGTTACGTGTGGCTGGTGGAGGATGGGGTTCGCAGCTTGGCAGAGATATTCGTGGGTTAGCAGACTGAGTAGTTTTACTTGGTTCTTTCTGTTTCTTGATAGTTCAGGGAGAATCGAATGTTGTACCGATAGTTTGTATAATTTTGTAGAATTTATGATTTACATTTATAGATTATAGAAAATATAATATTGAATAGACTTCTCTGTATTTTACCCACAATTTGTAAATGAAAAGATAATAGATACTTACTTTGAAAAGATTGAGTATCTTCTTTGATAAAAAATTCTTGAATCATACTAGAAAATAATTGAACAGAGTCCTGATATTTCTGTCTAGGTTTCGATGGTATTATGGTTAGAGTTTTTTGTTTGCGAATGAAATTGTTCATACTTAAGAGGGTGTTGAAGGATCGAATGTTTTGTTCGAAGCTTAAAAATTAAAAGATAAAAGTCTCGACGTTGTAGCAGTAGCATCTCGAAAAACTTGAACCGGATCAGTCAGGTGTTAAAACAACAGAATCCCTATCACAATCATAAATATTCCGTTTCCGAGCATGCACGCGCTTCCAGCTGACTTTTGTATATAAATAATATTCATCATTAAAGCACGCGCCGGCACACAGCGAGGTGATTATCGTCGCCGCGTTTATCATCGTTAAAATATTCCGTATCGAGTATCGATTCACGCTAAACGTTGTTTACCGCTCCGCGACCGTGATTAACGTCCGTCTGCTCGAGTCGATCACCTATAGACAGAGAGAAGCGGGGAGAGGGAGAGAGAGACAGAGAGAGAGAGAGAGAGAGAGAGAGAGAGAAATAGATCGAATTGGAGAGAAAGAGAGATAAAAACGATGGTTCGCATGGAAAAGGAGTCGGGCAGGAAAAAGGGTTAAGCGAAGTGTCAAAAAAGTCGTACGATAAGGTCGAAAACGAATGGTCGGCAACAATGCCTATCCAGCGGATTCCATTATCGAGATCAAAAAAGATTTCTAGCCGGGGTACTTGGTAGGTAGTCGCGCGTATTAGCTGACAGTTCTGAAATTGCGAAAAACGAAGAAGAAGAGTCAGCCAGGATCCTCGCGCACGCGTGAACGAGGGAGGAAGGCAGGAGACACTCTCGCCCAGCCGGGCGGACACGTATGCAACGGTCCAGAAAAAGAGAGTCCGCGTTAGATCGAGTTTGCTGATTTTCTGTCCTACGTAAATTCCTCGCCTCTTTTCGGATGTCTCTGCGTTTCCTACCCCCTCTCCGTTCAGCTTGCACCCAGCACCCGCAACGGTCACCCCCCTCGCGTGCCGAGTAGATTCCATTTTGCGGAGCGATTGTGCTCTAAGGACATGGCACACGAGGACGACGTCGACGTCGACGACGACGACGACGACGACGACGACGCGACGTGGGAGCGCTTGTGCGACGGGCTGGGTGCGCGCACGTTTTTTCGCGGAGATTTTTCGCAACGCCCTTCGGCTCGTCCTCCACCTCCACCTGTGCTACTGGCAGAGAGCTCGCCACCCCCACCTGGCCTAGCCGCGTTTTTTATTTTAGCCCGCGCGTCGCCGCTCGGACCGTCGGGCGATCAATGAATTGAAGCGTTCGTCCTTTTTTTTGGTCAGTTCCTACCCCTCCTCGTTCGACGCACTACCGCCTGCATCGGCGTCTCTTTTCCGCGTAGCCTCATCTTGCTTCACCGATGCTTGCTCTCTCTCTCTTTCTCTCTCTCCTTCTCTCTCGCTCGTTCTCCCTCACTCGCTCCCCGTGTCCCTCTCCTCTGTCCACCCTTCCGCCCCCGGTTTCACTCCTGCACCCTCTGCTTCTCCTCTTCCGTACCGAATGGCTCTTTCTCTTTCGGCCCGGTCGTCCCTCTCCCTCGTTCCTGAACTTCTCTCTACCCAACTATACCCTGGTGCCCGCTCGTTCGGGACCACTCTCTATCTGCATATCTCATTCTATACCCTCCTCTTTCGCCTCTGCCTCTCTTTCTCTCTTTCTCTCCCCGTTATCGTCCTTCTCCACCTCCGCCGGCGCTCTCTCTGGTCCAGCTCCGATCCTTTTCGTTCCTCATCCGACTCACCCTTCCGTACTCGAGAGAAACGAACTGGAAGCTGTCCCGCTTGCACTCCGATCGGCCCCTGTCTTTCCTCTCTTCCTACAGGCCGGCCTATCTGACCCTATCCTTTCCGTCTCGTTCCAATACTCGCCGGACACGCAGTCTCGCCCTCTAGCCACCCTCTCGCCCACACCTCCTCCTCATCCTCTTCCTCCTCCTCCTCCACCTCCGCCTCCTCCTCCTCTTCGTCCACCTCTTCATCCTCCCGACCCCCGTTTTCTCTCCCTCGTCCGCCATTTCCCCCCCGCTATGTGCCACGCACCCACACACGGCCGACCGGTCACCCCGATGCATGTGCATCCCACATGCACCTGCACACGTGCAGCCCCAGCGTTTCGCGATCTGGCATCGCCAGATAAATCTCGCTTACATACGAGGAACAGAGAACGCGGGGAAAAGGGAGCGGAACGAGGAAAGAGGAATCGGTGCATGCGCTGTGAAGGGAACGCTCTCTTCTGTCTTGCATGATTCCCCGTTCCCTGTCTTCTTTCTCCGTCCTGCACTCTCTCTCGCTTTCTCTCTCTGGCTCGCTCTCTCTCTCTCCCTCTCTCTCCCGAGTTTCAGCCTTTCCCTACCCACCTAATGTTGCACTTTTATTTCGACAAAGGCCCCCAGGGGGTAATGCGAATTTCCACATAAAGTGACGGACGCACCTTCGAGTAATATCGCGAGCCGAGACGCGAGAACGACCAACGGTGCAGGAAATGGACGCAGCAACCCTCCCCGATACGGTGCGTCCGAGCGCCAATCTTCCGCGCGGAGGAATTTTCGGCTGGAACGGTCGGAATCACCGCTTGAAAGCCGATCGATCACGGTTTTTGTTCGCGGATATATTTTTTTCTCTGCAAACCCTCCAGAAATCGGCAAACAATTTTCAGCCGCGCGAAACGCACGCGGAAAATGGCGAATGCGTCGCGAAGACGCTCTTCGACGACGCTAATTGATAAATGATTTATTTTCTTCCACAGCAACGGAACAAATTTTATTTCGCGTCGCTGCGAGTATTCTGTCTTTTCGATAACTCCTGTGGATTTTTTAATCGATCGCCGATAATATAGGAGCGTAGTACAAATTCGTTCGGCTGAAAATTCTTTGCGATTTTAATAATTCGGTTATGACTAGATTGCGAGTCTTTTAGGCGAATTCTTGATCACATCATAATTAGATGCAGGAATTGGAAAATGTCTCGTAGCAAGCTGAGACTAGAAAGGTTATTAACCCTCGGCAATTGACTGTTCGTACTATTCTATTATTTATGATGTATACGACTATCTACCGCTTCATTAATCAATTTTTGAAAACGTATTTTATAAGGTGCATTTTCTAGACGCGTTAATCTTCCGTTTTTCTAATGTAACAGCTGTCCGTTCAATTTGATGGATTGAAATAAGGGGTTAAATTTCGATTTTGTTATTCTTGGACGAGATAAACTCAGGCATCGCTGTCGGAGTGTTTTTTGTATTTTCAAAATGTGCGCATAGTATGAGTGTAGGATTTTATGCAGTACAGATAGACTATTGATAGACTGATAATAGTGTATTTAATTTATTATTATATTAGACTGTTCGAAAAGAATTTTTCGTAACGTGTAGGTTTAATATTGTTGGATAACATATACGAAAAGCCATGATGATTTGTTCATCAGCCATGTAATTCGCATTTCGCAAAGCCTAGTCTAAATTTACAACGAGAGTGTTAATTTAAAATTAAACAAACTTTCATGGAAACCTAATATTATGATCTACAAAATTCCATACGTGCTTTGCTTGGCGTTCGAACGTTTTCCGCGATTTTTCTACAATTTCTGCTACAAAGAAGAAAAAAAAAAGAGATTTTTACGGGATCGTAAAAATGATCGTACACCATATATAAAAGCATCGATATCGCGAAGTCTCCGGTGTCGGTAGATCCGGCCACGCATTAGGATATACAGTCGGAAGATATGCAAATTCTCGGTAAATTATTACAGGCGTGCACGGCGTATCGGTGTTTCAATATTTTCAGAGATTCACTTATCTGCCCGGGGCATGCCGGCCCTGTTATTCTTCAGAATTTTGTGTCGGCCACTTCTATATCACGCTCGCGGCACGGTTCCACCGGCGGGCACGGCCGACTTCCGTAAAAACCGTTCCCCTGGAAACCGTCGGGACCGGGCGACTGTAAAATTTATAACGCATTACGTCCTCGCGAATATCGCGACACGCTCGCGTCCGGTTAACATCTGAAAAGCGGAAAAATGAAAACAAAAAAAATTTATAATTTCACCCTGCACCCCTCGCGGCGCAATTTTCCCGTCTCTTTGCCCCCCTGTTTCGTATCTCCCACCACCACTGTGCAGTAGCAGCAGCAGCAGTAGCAGAACCGTGTGCACCCCCGCCCATGTCTCTCTAAAAAAGACGTAAGTTTATTCATTATCCTGGACGCACAGTGCTGGACAGTAGTCGGCTGGACAATTGGATTGCCAACCCCGGCGAGGATAGCCTGGGAGCTCCAGCGGCAAATAAAATCGTATTTCATCCCCTTGCCGGCAAAAATGTTGTCTCTCTTTCCTCGTTCCTCGACGGGCACGGCCGCTCGCTCCCTCTCTTTTCGCGACGCGAGCTCGTACATCAAAGCTCGCCTGCGTCTATCTTCCTCCTCGAATGTTGCTGCTGCTGTTGCTGCCGCTGCTACCTCCGCTGCTGCTGCTGCTGCTGCTGCTGTTGCTGCCCTTCCACCCCCAGCATCCCTCTTGCCACCCTGCCAGAGCCCTCGGCTCTCTCTCTCTCTCTCTTTCTCTCTCTCTTCATCCCTCTTGCCGTGTCCCCCACCTTGCTCGGCACAAACCGCCCCCTCGTGGAACCACCGCGTTGCCCAACTACCCCCTTTCGCTGCCCTTCTGACCACCACCCACTCAACCCCATCCTGTGTACAACTCATAAACTTTTGTACAGAGCTTTAGTAGCTGCGAGCTAACTTCCGGTTTTCGCGACACGCTCCCGGTGTGTCGTAGGGGCCGGGCGTCGGCGAATACCAATCGGAAAGCTCCCTGCATCAGCGCAGAGCCGAGCCGAGCCCGTTCAAACACGTTCTGAACCAGCGCGAATGCGAACCACCGATTCCCGTTGATTGCCTACACATTTGCCAGTTTATTACTCGGCGCAAATATCGGTCCGCCACGCGGCTCTGATATTATTTCTTTCTCTGTTCCTTTCACAGAGCTGGCGAGCCCGCGCCCGCTCGCTCCACGCGTTTTTCGGATCATAGTTCGGAGTAATTACCGGCCGATCAGCGGGACCGATGCACGCAACAGGCGATCCCTGTGGACTGGAAAACGTCCAGATACAAACTACGCGATCCATGTCGCGTCCATGTTCGTTGGTTCAACCTCCTTCGAGACAAAACCGATCTGACCACGATTTATTCGCTCTTTGCTAGTCGCAAACTTACGGAAAGCGAAGACGATGTCTTGCTGATTGAAGATCGGCAAGATGACGAGTTGCTAATGCATGTCCATTGGTTCACATTGGATTCAGCATCCAATCGTGTTAGAATCTTGTACACTTTCTCCTCTGAGCACTTGGACAGAAACTTAACCCTTTGCACTCCGAGCAATTTTAATTGCTAACTCGCGACACATTTTTGTCTCAGAATAATTCCATTGTACGTGCTTCATTTCCTTTCGTGTGTATCAAATTTCTTAATATTAATCGTACGCGCAATATTTCAATTTTTATCATCTTTTTAAGTACAAACATTGTAATGTAAAAATCGTTTTGAATAATAGTCTGACAATTTGTAGTGTCGCCTCAAAGGAGCCATCGGAGTGCTAAGGGTTAAAAAATGCTGGGAACTTAAAAATCTTGTTTTAAATACGGAATCTTAATGAAATTGAGAGATTGCGTCGTCGAAAGTAAGTTATTAATGCTAAAATATTTTTAGAGATTGTAGAATGTTTGATAGTATCAATCCCGCAGGTAACTTGACCCTGTGGGCGAGGATTTTTGGATAGATCAGTTTCTTCAGAAAACTTCGTAACGTCTCGTAATTTTAGATAATAGGAGAAATGAAAACATAGGAAGATTGAAAGAATTTAAGGTTACATATCATTTGATCGGTTCAAAGAAGAAAGAATTATTATTAACCCTTTGCACTCGAAGCTGTTTTACAACCCCAAGTCATTTTTTTGACCTAGAATATTATACACGATATATTTTATCTTATGCATACGAAATTTGTTTACTGTTACTCGTCCTTGCAATGATTAAATTTTTACGAATTTCTTTGACACGTGCGTAGCGATGTAGAGATTGTTTTAACACTTTGACTGCCATGTCACCCGTATATGGGTGACAGAATTATTTGTCCATGTGTAAAAATAAATTTGTACGCTGAATATATTAATTGCACTCAATTTAGTTTATATCTGGAGACTACAAGAAGGTTGGAGGGTAACTATGTGTTAAACATTTTAAATTTTCAACTGTTGCTACATTAAATAAATTACTTTGATTTTCTGGAATTTTTTAGGCTGTTGGTTGGGCAGTTAAAGTGTTAAACAGTGCTGCAGCTATTTTCAGCGGTGCCTAAGAGTCATCGTTCGACTGCAAAGGGTTAAGATTTCCCTTAAAAAACCGCAGTTTTCAATGATTTGCGTTAGTCGCCGCGTCGAAGGACACGGCAAGCGATTATGGACGGAAGGACTCGTGCACCCGTCGTTCCTCACACAGAAACGGCGTAAAATATAAAATGGCGCGAAACGGGGCGGCAGGGAAAGGGTCTGAAATACGAAACGCGACGGTGCAGAAAGTTATCGTGAACGCGGTATCGCGATTTATTTCAACCCTTCGGCAGCCCGGGCTTGCTTCTGGGCAGCAGAGAGCCTGGCCGGCACGGCGGTAAGCTAGCTGACCGTCAGTGGTTTTCATCATATAACTCGATTAGCCCTGAAATCCCTCTCTTTTTCAATATAATTCGACGCGAATGCAATTTGCAGTAATTGCAGCGGTCCACCAGGAGCATCGGCCGACCCATCAAACCGGCGAAAGCCGATCCTTTAAATCGGGTTTGCGTTCTCGTTGATGAAGCCCCGGTTCTCGCTTCGGCCGTCTGCAAGGCGATTCCGGAAGATACACTGCCGCGGATAATTCGAAAACGATGCGGCGTCGGTCGCGTACGACAACGGCCGTGTCGGGTTAATGAGGACGATTCACGGTGACGTCTTGCGTGATAGTCCCGTTTCGCCATTCGGGGAACTTGTTAAGTAACAAGCCGCGCTTCCACGTACGATTAACAGAACGTCGTGCTCAAAGAGAACGCGCGGAGGAACGGAACGAAATACATAGAGAGAGAGAGAGAGAGAGAGAGAGAGAGAGCCAGCTCGGAGCCGATTCTTTCGGGTCGTTAATAGAGCTTAGAAAAAGCTCCGCTCCTTCCGTTGAAAGCAAGACTTTTACTTATTAACCTCAAATTACAGGAAACTAGGTTGGGCGACGAGGGAGAAAAGGGGTGAACGGGGGTGACGGACGGGCGAGAACGTTTTTCAGCGTGCTTTATTCAACGGATGATTAAAAGTACAAGAAACTCCGGCTGGCACCCGAGATCGCAGTCGTGCTTTAAGCGTTACTTACGCGTTTCCTCCTCTCGCGGCCGTGCGTCGCCAATTAAAAACCCGACTTCTGCCAATGCGGTCTCGCCCGGCGCCCCGCATTTGTGACTGACAGCTTCCATCGGGACGTTTACCGCCTGCCGTGTTACGAAAAAAAAAGACGGGGAAAAAAGTGAAACAGCAGAAAGAAAGCGCAGGAACGGGGGGGAAAAGAGGCCGTTTCCCGAAAAACCCTTTCGAGCGTGCACATCAAAAGCATCAGCCGCGCGGCGAATGCAGATCTCTCTTTCCCTCTCGCTCTCTCTCTCTCTCTCTCTCTCTCTCTCTCTCTCTCTCGCTCTGCCCTCTCCTCCAGCATACTCGAAGGCACGTCCTAATTACGTTATCCGTGCCGAGGCGGGAGAGAGGAGAGAATTAAGGGAAAAACTGTTATAATTTTTAATTGGAAAACGCAACTGTCGTCCGTCAAATTGGACCATTTGCCACGTGGCCGACACGCGAGGACTCCCGTTAAACACCCCATGAGGCTGCACGGCTAGGGGCGGACGCCGCCACGCTCTCCTCCTGGAACTATAATAACAGGTGCTATGTATAGTAATTATAGTGTACGGTTCACGCCGGGTCGAACGATCATCGCCGGCATTAAGGAGAAGTGCGCGTTCGAGAACGTGCTCCTGGGGGAGGGCTCAGACGCCGTGCTGAGAATCCTGAGATGCACCCGGTGATCGACGTGGTGGGGAGCGTTGCATCGGTTCCATTGTGGCTTCTTAAATCGGATCGTGTTACAAATTATCCAGGGACCTCATGGAACAACCACTCTTCGAGCATTCTTTCCATTCGGGAGACCAAGTTGAAACGCGAAAGCGTAAAATGTTTATCGATATGGTAATAATATCCTCTGAGGAAGATTCGCAAGTTTTGACGTAAAGCACAGATTAATTATTTTATTTATGACGCGTCGAATTTTATCGGGTAAATTGTTAAGGATAACATGCGGGGAAAATTAGTGGTCGAGACTTCGCCGATATAAAGTCTGCATTTTATTGTTAAACGGTAATATCTTTGTAAGAATTCTTAGTTTCATAGTTGCTTTCGTGTATAATTCTAAAAGTATTAATTGCAGTGTGAATTTTCGTACTTTTTTGTTATTAGACGAAGGGTTTAAAAAAAAATTATGATAGTAAAAATTACGAAAGGATTTCACTATATTAGCATGTCCTTCAGAACTTTATAATCCTATTAAGAAAGGTAATCGATTTCTATTTAATTCCTATTTGTTATAATTGAGGAAGAACATTTTAATTTCGCATAAAATCCACAGTCTCTCATTTTTAATAACATTATTATCCTCTTGTGTTTTCAAAAGTATGTCTTACCAATGGATACAGATCGCCGGCCAATTTATTATAATACATGCTAAGGTAATCGGTCGATTAAGTCCACGTTTACTTCAGAAAGAATAAATAATAGTTTCCTTCTTGGAAGAAGTATGCTTAATGATGATAATAGCTAGTCGCTTCATACTAGTCGCCTGACAAGCTTACGGTGAAAACTGTCGTAGGATGGACAAGTATTGCGACAATATGTCATTCGCCGTGTTAACCCCTTGCGCTACAACAACGAGTCATATATTATTAGTGTCCTTCAACCCCAAATAAAATTCTATTTAATTGCTATCAATATTTAACTATATTTCAAACTATATAGACATTCGACAAATATAAACCGCCATCTTCTTTGAAGAAATTATAGACGTCAAAAAAGTTCTAATTACTTTAACCGTAGAACAAATCGTAGAACAAGGGGATAAAATTATTAGCATCGATTCTAATGTACATTCGCTTCTTTAACTATCTAGCACTAAACTAGACAATACATTCTAGCCTATAATAACGACAAGATTGCATTAATTCAGACTTCGTGTGATTTTTATAACAATATGTACTTTGGTACAAAATATGGTACAAAAATATATTTTGGAATAAGCTGATGAACTAAAGAATACATTTCCACTGAAACAATGAAACATTCTAAAGAATTTAAATAAATTTTGTAATAATACATCGATCTTTAGTCACGCGTAAAATGATTTGAACGAAAAATCGAGGAAAATCAACTTGACACGGAACGCGTTAACGAAAAAATGTATTCAAGCAGTTTTCATGAAATAATTCCAGTAATTTTAACAACAGTAAAAGAAAGCATCGGTAACAAGTGATTTTGACCGGTAGTTCCAGTGTTAAACATATAAACCGTTTCGACTACGGTTTAGTTAATATTCGTGCACGATCGAACGAATTGTCTTGCGACTAATTAGAGTTCGTATAATTTCGCGTTCAACGAATCTCTTTAATATTCCGCGCATTTCGTATGCTTTCGGCGTTGCATTTCCTCGATGACGATAAGTAGCGCAAAGCAACGGTTATTGAAACAAAATCTAAAAAAAAAAAGGAAAAAGAAAAAAAAAGAAACGAGAGAAACTTATGTAATTTAGCACGTACTCATTTGGCACGGGGATTCATGAACCGCGGGGAATTCAGAGTCATTTAATATCAACGAGCCGGCCGCAAGGCAGCGGTAAATGATTCAAAAAGCCGATAATGCATTTCCCTCTTCATCCGTCGTCTAATTTCTATCGCATTTTTTATCCGCGGCTTTGCAACGCGCAACAGACGCGGCCGACAGATTCTTTCCATTTGTTTCGATCGAACAACGATCGACGTCGACGCGCGTTCTCACGGCCGGATCCGGAATCGAGTCGTGAATTTTACATGCGGAGGGGCCGCACGCATTCACCCATGCCACATCGCAGGAAGTCTCCTCTCTCTTCGTTATCCCGGGCAAAAAAAAAAAAAAGCTTTTGTCGCGTTTACAAATCGAATCCGCCGTCAAGTGCTTGTTCATATTTCACGCGACAATCTGCGATTTTCGTTCTCTTATCAAAGAAAGCTCTTTTCACGTTCTTTTGTTACTCGATAACATTTACCATCGGCCGCGACCGTTCGCCGATCCTCGAAAATTAGCACCGATCGAAATTTATCGCGGTTTTTTGTCGCCGCGAACCGACGTCGCGCGAAAAAATTTTGCGAACGTAAAAAGTTTAACAGCCGATAGGTATTGGGGAAATTTTCCTGTTTGCGAACAACGCGACAATGCTGACTGATAAGATGCAGTGTTTGCGATGCTTAAACGCGGGATTGGCAAGAATGGGAAATTGAAAAAGTAGCGAAGCACCGCGATACTTTATATTTAATTGTAGGCGTTAAAAAATTGATTCTCCTTGCAAATATCAATTCGAAGGGAAGCACGAGCAAATTGAGACACGGAAAGACTGTTGGAACCGAAAATTAATAACGGCATTCTTGATATCGTTGTGGTCAAACGATTCCCTACGATCTGATCGGGTCGTTTAACAAGAGAAACATTGAATTTATTCAACGCTCTAAATACGAGATTGAAATTAGCGAGGATAAGAAATTAGTGTTTTGAATGCGGTTTGTTTTTGGGTTTTAAAAGTGTCGTCGTGGAAGCGCGTCGATTCGTTAATTATTTCAACGAATATGGCCAAGGAAAATAAAATTGTTTCCAATAGTTTCTATGCAATCTATGAAACCGGTGAAACCGTTGATAGCTCGCAGGTTAAGGTAGCATCTTCGAGTGTGCCAAGACTGGTCTTCGCGTAGCCTTGCGTACGCGAGTGTTCGTTCTTGACGGTAACAGGTAATAAGCCTAAAAGGCGTCTTGACCATGAACACATAAGAACTTGAAATCTTAGTAATAATTAAACTAGATTTTTGACGACAGTAAGGTATCTTAGGTTTTCTTAACTATTAGGTAGGAATATGGAGGTAATCATTAATGGATCCCTTAAGATTGAAAGGTAGGCTAACGCGATTACGGGAAATTCGGACAACTCTTTGCTCGGCTGCGCAATCCTGGATTTACGTGCGCAGGCCTCTGCTGTGAAAAAAAAGTATTAAAACGCGAATCGAAAAGAATTTCTGCGCCTAACGGTGGACAACGGAAACCATCCGCGTAGCGTTCGCCGGTTCGATAAAATCGGCTTCGCCACTAATTAATCGGCAAAGCCACGTGACGGGACCCCGAAAAATTGGATGCACCACGGCGCTCCACATGGCAGAGCGATAGCACAACAGGGTAGAACGATAGCACAACAGGGTTGATTACCCCGTTAGCCGTCAGGCGATTAAAATCGGTGCCGCTCGAGCGGCTTGCACCCCCGTTTGTTCTATTCGTACTCGTAAGGAGTTGATCAGCGTGGCGCAGCGTTCTCCATAATTAAGAAACACCGTTTAAAGTATCCCCGGCCGGCTGCCCAGGCGAATTTGCGCCGCGGGTTTCGCCGGTGCACCTCATTCCTCATTCTTCCCATGATTTCGCGTCCGCTGATGCGTCCACGGCAGACTTTTTCGACGAGGCTTCGCCGGGCCGAAACGCGCATCCGCACGCACCGAACCGCGCGCGCCTCGCCCGAATATTCCCGGTTGTACACACGTATACACGCGTATACTCTTCCCTTCTGCACCTGTATCTGCGTCTCCATCTGTGCATCTATATTTATATCAATATCTATATACACACACAGAGAGAAAGCGAGGGAGAGCCATCGGGGGAGAGAGAGAGAGAGAGAGAGAGACATACACACACAGGCGGTTGTACAGTATATGTATATATTCGGAGTCGCGAAGAGAGAGAAAGAGAGAAAGAAAGAGAGAGAGAGAGAGAGAAAGCTCGCGCGCGCGCTCGCAAGCGCGCACACAAGCGTTCTGCGTGTACATTTACATTTACGCGGCCGCGGAACCAGCCTGGAATTTCTCGTCGTCCTACCATCGTTGAATCCAGAATGCCGTCGTGAATTCTGCATAATGCACAGGCCACGCTCGGCCGAGCTTCCTGCATAAAATAATCTCTTTCCGCGATCGCGATTCGCAGCCCAAGCCGGCCAAGTGAAAGAGTGGCAGATGTCACGTTGCCGCGTATTTTTCACCGACCCTCTCTCGCCCTCCAGACTGCCGCCCCTGGTCCCTCTCCTTTTTGCGAACCCTGCCTCTCTGCCACCTCCTCCGTAACCCACCACCTCTGGCTCTCTCTCACTCTCTCACGCTCTCTCTCTCTCTCGCATCCCTCCTCCCTCCCGGCCGCCACATTTTCTATCTGTCGTCCCTCTTTTTTACGGTTGTCATCGGGTGGTAGGAACGAAGAGGAAATAGGAGAGGAGAACGTGGAGAAGAGGAAGTACAGGGACAGAGATGATGAGGGAGAGAGAGAGAGAGAGAGGGGAAGAGAGCGGCGAGAGGGAAGGAGAGAAAGAGCGAGCGAGAACGGAAGAGAGTGGGCAGAGGGCGGCGCGGCGCCAGGGCGAACGTGCGTGCGTGTGTGTCCGTCCGTCTGTACGTGACAGAGGCTGAAATTATGGGAGAATAAAGAGGGAATTCGAAAGTAGTGATGAAAAATCATTTCGAGCCTCGGACATGGCCGAACCTTCGAGACGCGTTTTATCGTCCCTGTTAGTCCGGCGAGGAGAACCTCCGATCCGATCGGCTAATCGAACGGGGCCGAGGAAGCGCGTGTCCTAGCGCTGGAACGCCTAATCTATTCATAATGAGCGTCGATAATGCCGACGAGAATATTACTGCCACGAGCCTTCTCTTTTCCCAAATTAATGTAGCTAACTTTGAATCGGTGAGGGTAGCGTGATGGCCGCTTGACTTGCCTTTAACCCTCGGGTCTTCGGGCTATTTTCATGAGGTACGGACTCTTCGTAGAAGGTGTCGTCTTTTAGGTAGCTCGTTTGTATCGGGTACGAGGGAATCGATTTCGGAGGAGTAGGTTGAATATATTTCAGAAGGTTGGAATAAATAATTGATCGATGGAATCTATTTGCAAGACTTCTCGTATGACAGGGACGTACGGAGATTAAGAAGCTGGAGGGTTCTGTGGAGGATGTTAGGACCTAGACGTAGCTATAAAGTTGTCGTGAGTCTACGTTTGTTTATAGCATATTTGGGAATTAGATTTTGTTTTCAAGGACTGAGAAACTGTTTTTCGTTGTAAAGAAAATAAATGCCATTAAAAATGGCACTATTTAACCTTCGTGATAGAATCGTGAATGAATATATGCATAGATTCAAATTTCCAACGCAAGCCAGCCGATCCTCCGAAGGCTGATAGCATGGTAAATGATTATATCTTTCTATCGATTCAAAATCGCCTCGCACCTTTTGCTAAAATTAAGTGTTCTCGAACTGGAGCGATTTTTTGGGTCTGCTCGATCGAAAGAAACTCCAGACATAAAAATTACCAAACCTCTTGCGATCAAATAAAAAAAATAATTCATTCATTAGAAATAACACATAGACTAACGAGTCTACAGGAAGGAGCATGCATCGTGTAAAAATTGTTGAATTAATCTATAAAGCATTAACCTCTTAGGCACGATGCTCCACTATGGCTTTCGCGACTGTCATCTTTAGCAATTGTCTTATCAATTATTAAAGTAAATGATTAAAGTTAAAGTACGCGTATCATATCTTTAAGAAAAATTATAATTTAGTTATCAAAAACTGTGTTCCAATACTATTAACCCCTTGTTCTACAACGAGTCAGACTAGTGATCAAGATTTCCATCTGAATCTTCTAAACTTGTATTTCCTCAATTTTCTTTAAACGGAAATAACAGTTTATTTAATCGAGAATAATTAGGCACGCGATAACTACAAATTTTTCTTTTTTTTTGTCGTTCTGCGAGGGATAAATAAAGTCTAGTCACTGTTATTATAAAATAGGTCTTAGCCCAAGGGGTGACAGTTGAAGTATACGCATCTTCAATAAATTTTATTTAGCAATGAAAAATTTAATTCCAATGTAGTCTATCGTCAATAGAAACAGCCCGGCATAAAATTCAGTCATGCCTAAAAGGTCACAAGTCTAGTCACTGTTATTGTAAAATAGGTCTTAGCCCAAGGGGTGAAAGTTAAAGTATACGCATCTTTAATAAATTTTATTTAGCAATGAAAAACTTCATTCCAATGTAGTCTATCGTAAATAGAAACAGCCCCGCATAAAATTCAGCCATGCCTAAGAGGATTTTGAGCATCGTCGATGGTACAAAAATCGTCGGTGGGTGAACGAACGGACGGTTGTTTGCTTGTAGTCGCGTTATCTAACAATGTTAAACGTGTTCGGCACAAAAGAAATTTTCCAGGACAGCCTAATATGTATCGGCGAACATGCGCCTGCGAACGAATATTAATGTCCGTCGTCCAACAAAGAGTCTGGCTATGGTTTCAAGTTCGAACCGAGCTAGTGAAGCACGAGGAGGGTTAAACACGACCCGGCGTTGCTGGCGAGTAAGGTGTGATGACCGAAACTCGTCTGGAAAATGACAAAAACCTGCGTGTCAGTCGTGCTGCCGGGGTGCCTGTGTCGGCATTAATACCTTGTTTCCTGGTCGGCACTAGTTTCTAATTAATACTTGCTACATTTGTACGTACAGCGCGCGGGTGGCTGGTTCTTTCGCGCGGTGAAACGTGGATGATATGTTGTTTGCACGTCGGGACAACGACGCCATGCGACCCGGCCGGGATTAATGGGAGACAGACCGATGATGCAATTCCAGAAACGCTTGATATTTTGTTACACGGTGGGACACAACGATTTTTTTTTCCTGCCCTGCTCTCTCTCTCTTTTTCTCTCTCTCTCTCCCTCTCTCTCTCTCTCTCTCTCTCTCTCTCTCTCTCCCCCAGAGGAAATCAAAGACACGCCCAACACGAAATATCGATCAGACGGCGGGCCGTTTAAGCGTCGCGGACGGTGTCGGAAGATTGGTAATTTAAATTCGCCGGAAATAGTTACTCCGTTATTACGAGAATTTCCGCGGAATATTCATTCACAAAGGAGGAATTTGCCGGGGTAGAACGGTGAAACGTATCGTAGCGACATATTAAAAAGGGGAATTAATAAAAATATGACGAGGCCGACCATCTACCCGGCAAAATCAAATATTCTGAAAGACGGTAGCGAGCGAACGCGGAAGAGAGAGAAAGAGAGAGAGACGCGGGCAGAGATAAACACACAGAGAGAGAGAGAGAGAGAGAGAGAGAGAGCGAGAGGGAGAATGATGGATGGGCTATATGACGACGGCAGACAAATTAACCCCATATGCTGGCGAGTGCATATTTTTCTGAAATTAATAAAAAAATAACGGACGGCGGATGCTTGAAGCGTATACGCGGAGATGTAACATGCGCGCGCGTAATATGCATAAAAAGCCGGGTTATACGTCAGGGCTCGTTTCAAAAAAATCCACGGTTATTCAGGTCTCCTTCCAGTAGGACTGGACAGATTGCCGCGTTTAAAAGGGAAGACATTAACAGTGCCACCGGTGAAACGAGTCGCGAGAGCGAGGCGCAAGTCGCTCGAGAACCGAACCGAGAGACTCGACAAAGAAAATGATTTTTAAGCGGACGCTCCCGCATTCTGCGCGCGTTTCCGTTCCGTGTGCGCGGGTCCGATATTTTTCCCCGGCGAGTATAATTTTTCATGTCAAACGGGAACGCTGATGTCGCGCTGGAGAGCGCCGGAACCCGATGAGGAGGCGGGCACGCAAGGGGGGTGAGAAGGGGGTTGGTCAGAGGGAACCGAGGGACGGAGAAGGGCAGCGGAGAGTTGCGCGACCGTGTAAGGAACAAAAATCGCGGGGAACGTCGCGGAACACGGCCACGGTGAAAACATATTCTTGATCACGCTCGACCATCCTCAAAGCTCTGAAGAGTGGCGTGGATTTATCCTAGACCGGTATTCTAATGAGAGGCGAACACGCTCAAGGACAGCGAGCGGAAAAATAACGGGATATGGACCAGGATGGATGGGAGAGAGAAGGGTCGCGGTGGGACAGAAGGGGTGGAGAAGGGGGTCGGGGCGTGCGAGAGAGGCTGGGCGGAATGACGGCGGAGGACGAATTAGCCCAGCGGATTAGCGTCCGCATATTTTTGCAAAAACGAGATAATGCAAAAAAGCGCGCTGGCCGGTCCGGGCAGACTCGTACGGATGCTGCGTAGTAGAAAGGCAGGTGGAGGAAAAAGGGGTGGATGGGCGAGAGAGGATGGTTTGTGACGGACGGAGGGCAGGAGAAGCGGCTGGGGAGGATGGTAGGGGTGCATCAGGGGTGGAGGGCGTGGCCAGGCGGCCTCTGGCAGGTTTCGAACGAGAAAGAGAAAGAGGAGCCCGCGTTTCCGTGGTACCAGAACTCACGAGAGCAAGCCAGATAGAGGGAGACGGCCGCGGCCCGCGGGTTGGAAAGAGACCGAAGACAGAAGCAGAGATCGAGGGAAAAAGAGACGGAGAACAGAGGGCTGGAGGAGGACAGGCTACGTAGAGACAACGTACGGCGGAAAGAGGAAAGAGAGAGGAGGTTGGGAGGAAGAGAGATACGGACAGAGAGAAAGCGAGAGATAGAGAGAAAGAGAGAGACGGGGGGAGAACCGGAAAAGAGAGAGAGAGAGAGCCAGAGAACGAGAGAACGAGAGAACGAGAGAACGAGAGATACGAGAGAACGAGAGGGCGCGGAACAGAGAGGGACAACGAGAAAAAGTTATAGACGCATAGCGTACATGTGGTGCACGTACGTGGCCTGACAAGACGCGACTGTGCTGGTGCGTTGCATACACGACACGTACGTGCACGCCACGTATGCACCGGCACGCACGTACCGAGAAGCGGTTCTCTGTGTACGTTTAACTATAGCCAACGTGGCCCGTGGGGCAACCGGGGAAGGAGGGGGAGGGGGGGACAAAGGGGTAAAAATCATTGCGCGGTCCAGCCTCGAGGCTGATCGATGGTTGCTGCACTCACCCCTACATCTACTACCCTCTGCCTCTCTCTGTGCCCGTGCACCCCCCTCGACGTCTACCCTACGCCACCTATACCCTCCACCCACTCGGCCACCCACCCGCCCACCCCGATACCCCCCCGCGCGCACATTCACTGATCCCTGGGACTCACTGACTGGCCAGACAAAAAATGGCCGGTTCGAAGCCCATCCGCCTCTGCCCAGGCTGACGTCGGGTGTTTGATGACCTCGGGGTGGCAAGAGAGGCCCGGGAGGTGAAGAGTGCAACTATGAGCCTGGGTGCAACCGACGGCGGGGACGACTGGTGCACCCGAGGGCCAACGGCCGGAAAACCGACACCCTCCTCTCACTATAACCCCCCTGTACACCGGCCTGCCCCCCCCCTACCCCCCCCCCCACCCCCCCCCCCCCCCCCCTCTCCCCTCCCACAAACCCCCAACCACCCTCCCCCCCGTTTCGTCCACCTACAAAAGGATGGGCGCCGGGAGGGAATCGATGACGGTAGATGATTTTACGTATACTAGTTCGCCGGTCAGCTCTGCCCTCTTTTCGCGGGTTCGGTAGCCTCCCGATTGGTAGCCAACGTTTCTACGTATTCGACGCCGACGCCGTCGTCGCTTCCATGCTCTGTTTTTCATAATTCCTGTCACGTGCTCCTGGAGAGAGGATGAATACGAATCTCCCTCGACGATGGACCGAGAGAACCATCATAGGTAAAGACTGACGGAAACAGGTTCAAGGACTTTTCTCATTTGTTCTAGCTCCCTCTCTTTCTCTATTCCCGGTTTTGCATGCGATTTTTTGTTGACGCTCTGCCCCTCGATGGCCTCCCATTATCCGGGACCTTCGCTCTATCAACAGCTACTCCCGCTGCTTAGCGAATCCGCGAAACTTGCCCTCTCGTCATAGACACCGATCCCCGGATACACGATCCTTCGTCTATGTTGAATTTTCCGCAACAACTATCGCCGCGCAACTGCGTTCCCTTACCTTCAAACGGAAGCGTCGACGATAACGATCAACTTTCGTCGAGCTTCCGTAGGAACGGTACTCTAAGAATGCCGTCAACACAATATTCCACAAACAGTATCTCGAAACACTAACGGTACCTCGTCGAGATCCTCTTAATTGCTTCGAACGGAAAGCAGTCTTAAGAAGCCGAGTAGTTAAGTAGATACGCGTCTTACGATAGAAACGTTCGCATCGATGACCAACGTTGGTCGTAACTTCGGGACATAAACGTACCATGTAGATTCCTATTAACGCGCACGTTTCAATCGTATTTCCAACATCTTCGCGACGATCTCCTCTTAATTGCCTGTCAACACACCGTTCACGGTCCGAGAAGACGTCTATGATCGAATATAAGACGTTCATCGAACGACCGGGTCCGAAACGACCCGGGCATAGTCGTCCTAAGGGAAGCCCCTGGCAGAGTCGACATTCCACCAAGATATATCTCCCGAGTAAACAATCGGTGTTGTCGCATTTTATCTTGAAGATCGTTTGATGGCGCTCGTCGCGTCGAACAAAGTGTCGCGGTGTCAAAACCGCCCCTTCAGCGTAGCCTCTAGAAATTTCGATCCCCGGCACGGCTGTTCGTGCCAGCCTCTCTAAAGTCGATCGGTGATAACCCTTGCCGAAGCGTTCCGCAGAGAGCGGCGAGACCGGCGAAGTTCGACGCCAATGACACGTCGTCACGGTCGTTAATGATGCGCCCCTACCTCCGCGGGGGTGGAGGCGGAGGCGCCTACGCTCGACTCGATCCTTAGGTTCACACCCGGGGAGACAAAACGCTCCCTCTGCAACCGAGGCGTCCTAAACGGATGTGTGTATGATAGAATTTCTTCCGTCATTAAGAAAGCCTTACAATGTGTACGGGTTTCTAAGCGCGGCCGGATAACTGTCGTCCGAGCGTCGCCGTTTGTTCGAGCGTCGCGGCCGTCGTCGCCGCCTGACGAAACTTTCGCCGTTCTCAGGACGAAAGTACCGGGTCCATCCCGTAATCCAACCCCCTCCCTACCTGTCGCCGTTGCCACCCCCTTCTGTAGTATACACAGCTATATATATATATTCGTCGCGTGTCTATTGAAGTGACGGTAAACGCGACTGGTGAAAATTCCTCGCACTTCGCGCTCCAGATCCGCTCCAGGTTTCTTGTCTCCTCTTTCTTCCACCCGGTACCCTTCCGCCCTCGGCTTCCTCGCGCACCCTCCTGCCTCCTTTTCCGCTACCCTGTCAACGCTTCTTCTTCGAGCTCGTGCTTTTTTCACCCCGCGAAAACGGCTCGCTCAATGGTTACGCGCGTCCCGCGTCTATGCTCAGGTGACGATTCTACGGAAAGGTTGGGCGGGCAGGGGGCGGCGGCGGCGGCTGCCGTTGCTGCCGGTATTATACTCCGAATTTTCCATGCGAGAGGGTAGAACGGAGATGTTCCTCGGTTCTTCGTGCCGCGAGAGGATGTTACGGTTTCATATTTTCTCTTTGTTCTTGGCGGCCTTTAGAGTCGCGCTCGTGTCGTCCTACCAACCCCACTTTTTACCCCCAAAGAAATGCTGTTATCCGTGCATATTCGTTTTTAGGGGTGTCAGGCGACCGGTCGCCGCCTCCGCGCTCCCTTAAAAAGGGAAGATCCGCGCGAGAAAAGCGTCCCTTTCATTTATTATAAGAACGTTGTACTCTTCGCGCTTCGAAGAGAGCAAATTGTTTGTAAAATAAAGGGATCGCTTCTTGAGAAAGCCTGCTCCTCCCCCTCGTGGAACTCTCGAATACCTCGCGGGTTAATTTCATACACCGATAACGCATTAAGATAGACATGTTAAGATTTCAATTAACTCCTTGGCCTACGAATTATTTTACAGTAACAGGTGCTAGACTTTCTTTGTCCTCTACAGAACGACGAAAAGAAAAGACAAATTTGTAGTTACCGCGTGCCTAGCTATTTCCGTTTAACACTTTAACTGCCCAACCAACAGCCTAAACAATTCCGTAAAATCAAAGTAATTTATTTAATGCAGCAACAATTGAAAAGATAAAAATGTCTGACACATAGTTACCCTTCAACCTTCTTGTAGTCTCCAGATATAAATTGAGTGCAATTAATACATTAGCGTACAAATTTATTTTTAAACATAAACAAATAATTCTGTCACCCATATGCGGGTGACATGGCAGTCAAAGTGTTAAAGAAAATTACGGAAATACATGTTTAGAAGATTCTGTTCGAAATCTTGATTTCCAGTCTGACTCGTTGTTGCAGGCTAACGAATTCGTCGTTTCCGAAACATATTTCTCAAAGAATTGAGTTGTGCGGTGTTGACCATACCGTTGCTATCATAAATATTATTACAATATCTTTTTAATAACGTACGCAAACCTTTTAAAATACTTACACCGATTGTAATTCGCACCGCGTCTAACGCGAACTAAAAAGTTCCAAATGTTCACGATTCGAGGCTTGACTAGCGTTAAGCAACATTTAACAGGGAATAATGTGGAAAGTGTAAATTGTATCCGAGTACATGCAAGGTCCTTCGAGCGTACGCAGACACGTTCCGCGAACGTGATAATTAAATTACGGCTGAGCTGAAAATCGGCGGCCTTTTCCCCGATTCAATAACCCCGAAAGTTTTGGGCGAGCGTCTTCTTGCCGTGATAAGTCAAACGAATTCACCGCCGACATTTTAACGATCCGCGCAACCTGTTCGCCTTCGCAGCTCGAATTTCCGTGAGGACGATCACGCGTTGCACCGGCCTAGACTCGGCGAGTCAACGCGGGTGCCCTATCATGTTCAGATACCGATTTGAGCCTGCATGTAACTCTAACCAAAGCGAGTCAATTCAGAAAGCAGCGTAGGAGTAAGAGAGGACAAGGGAAAGAGTATACAGATATAAAGCAGCTCGAGTGCAGCCGATAGAGAGGGAGAAGGGTAGAACCGGCTCGAACATGAGCGCGCGCGAGAAAGAGAGAGAGAAAGAGAGAGCATAAGAGAGAGAAAGAGAGAAAGACAGACAGACAGAGAGAGAGACAGAGAGGGGGGGAGAAGGGGAAGGAGAAAGGGGAGGGAAGGGAGAGGTAAAGAGAAAGAATTCCAGCATGGCCTAACCTACCCCAATCGAGGGCTTACGTTGGAAAGCTTGCACGGCAACGTAGCGGTGTAGGCAACGGCAGAAGAATCATCGAAAAGCCCAGCGCTTTGCTGGGTGGTGTAGGATGAACGAGCTACCGGTACGCGGTCATTGAATGGACAGAAAAGGGAGTAAAAATCATTGAAAAGCGATGACTGCGGCCCGACGCAGGCAGAGTGGATCATCAAATGACCAGAGGCCACCCCTGCCCGCTTCTACCAGTCGCCCTCGTGTGGACCCCGCTTTCATGATTTCTACTGGAAATTAGCCAACTGGCTAACGACCAAATAGGAACCTTTTGCCTTCTCCCTTCCTCCCTCCGTGCGCCTCTTGTCTCTGAATCTGTCCGTCCTCCTCCTGCCCGCCTACTCCTTTCTCCTGGCCACCAGTTCCTGCTCTGTTTCCCTTCCGAGAGTGCTCCGTGCCGATCGCTCGGCTCTCCATCGAATTTGCGCCCTCCAACGGTGCACCCTGTCGCTCGATCGCCCGACCATGCTCTCGCGTTTTTCTGTCGCCAACTTTCCAACAGCGCACAACTCGTTTCTCCTACGATCCACCGACATCGACTTCTCGATCTTTTCCGAAACTTCTTAGATTGCTTCGAGAAACGTCGACTCTTCGTTCACTTGACTCCTCTTGCCGAGTCTTACTCGTGACCAGCGAATCGACTTAGGATTCATATTAGGTTTGTTAATCCTTAGCAATCGAATGGCGTCTCTAAGGCGCCAATAAAAATTGCCCTGTTATTGTTTAAAACAACTTTTACATCGCTACGTTTGCAGTTAAGAAATCGATAAAAATTTTAATGTTCGAAGTACGAGTAATTAACTTCATATTTACGAAAGGAAATTAACTATGTACAATGAAGCTGTTATAGGTGAAAGTACAATGGGTTAAAAGAGACTATTTTTCATTAGGAACTACATAGAAATATCTTTGATCAATAATTACTCGCAGGTACATCTTTACAATTTTAATAATCTTAAATTAAAAATATTAGAATGCATCGTTTCGTCGCGTAATATGTTTGATCAATATAATCGAGAAATACATTTTATCAATATAATCGAGAAATATATTTGATGAATGATTACTCGCGGTTAGATATTTATATGTCATTAATTTCTTCGAAATTGAAGTAAAATTGCATCTGGCTGCTGTCGACATATAGCCATTGGAGAATACGCAAGCACATGGTAGAGTAAATTTTCATTTCCTTTTATCTAAAACATATGAAGAACAAAAAAGTTTTAATCACTGCAACCATGAAATAAATGCTAATGCAACGGGTGAAGATCTACCAAGCTTTGAAAGTAAGTAGTACATGGCGAATTATAAAAATAAAGGATTGAGTCTTATTGCGATATGTGTTATATTACAAATGTATTTATTCAATCGTTTCTTATAAAACATCTTTATAATGTCAATGATTGTAAAGTAGAAGATCTGGAACTGATTATGTTCGCCGGCGATGATAAAGTGAATGTTGACTCGTAACGATTGTTTAGAAAATTACATTTATTATCTGCCTCGCTATTTTGAGCGTGAGCGATGCAAATTTGCAACAATCTAAGATAGATATGCGAAAAGAATTAATTTTACTTCGTTCGAGAAGAAGATATGTGACTATCTGAAACAAATACCCTTACAATAACGTTTGTTTCACTTTAAGTAGAAACGAGGTAGCCAGTAGTCAGACAACTTTGAAACGTTTTCGTCAATTGGTCTAACACAGTTTCTTTACAATAATCTAATAATACAAAGAAAATAAATAGAAAACATAAAAATATTGCATTAAAAAATACCAATGAATAGCCAACCAGATTTCCCAGATTTTTTATTTTACAATTATTAAAAATATAAAATTGTCTTCACAAAAATTCATTCGATAGATTTCCTTTCCCAATCAAAAATTGCAATTACAATCGCAGAAAATCGAAATTGATAAAATCTTGTAATTTCTATGAGACAGTATACACTAGACAGTTTTAATTCTCGATAGGTATAGGTAGCAGTAAATTTATATGCAACTCCGTTTTCTTCTGAATTATTGCAGACAATTTTTATTTTGCATAAAGACCCACAGTCGACCTATGATTAAGTTAACCCAAAACTTATCGAATCAGTCAAAATGATTAGCTCCTAATTTATTCATTTACGATTGCTGTAACTGCAAAAATATTTTCGTAAATTGCAAGAAAATTGCACGAGATTTTAATAAATATCGGTAGCATTCCAATGTTGAGTAGAAAAGAATCTGTGGTCAAACGATTCCGGTATGTTACCGCGAGAACGATCGGTTAGGTCCGAGTTTAAAGTCGATTTTGATACGTGCGCACGCGGTTGTTCTAACCGGTTAGGCTGGTTCTGAGGCGGGGTAAGAATATATCTCACCCGAAGGAAATATCGGATGATACGGGCCGATTCCGCGCAGGCTAGAAACGCGGAAGGTGGGACGGGACACGGGAACAAAAGTTTCGCGGTTCGTGATAGAATGATAGACGTTTGTTCGGGAAAGAAAAATGCAAGATTCGCTGCAGTCACGAAATGGCAAATTGGAGTTGAAACTTCCCTCGTACGGGTTTGGGGTAGGTTGGGTTAAGGCGTGATGGCGAGAGGGTGCGCGGCGGGGGAGGCAGGCCGGCCGGTTCTCCTACGGAAAACACAGGTCGAGGGTGAAAGTTCTGGTTAATCGAGTTTCGTCTCCACGGGAATTACGAATTCGTGCGTATTGTTTAAAGCGCATCCTGCTATACTTACCACCGCGAAAATGATAACCCCGGAACGCTCCACCAATTTTTCTACCGATTGTCGATTTTTAAGTGTCCCCCTTCCTGAACAACGCTCAAGCATTTCTGCGAGCATCTCATTAAACATCGTTAACGGCTTCTTCGCAAGTGATCATTCAATGGCATTTATTCAGATCTTAATTCTCAATTATTTATGCAATGTTTCCACACAAATTGTTTACCTATCCTTGGAAGACATTAAATGTTCGTATAAGTATCTTTGGTACTTACATTGAACGGTTTCTTAGATCTTATATAATTCTCAACTATTCATCCAATGTTTCCATACAAATTGTTTAATTATGCTTGGAAGACATTATTATGTTCCCTCTTAGATCTTATATAATTCTCAAATATTTATGCAATGTTTCCACACAAATTTTTTAACTATCCTTGGAAGACATTAAATGTTCGTAGATGTACATATCTTTGGTACTTACATTGAATGGCTTTTTTGATCTTATATAATTCTCAACTATTTGTTTAATGTTTCCATACAAATTGTTTAACTAAGCTTGGAAGACATTATTATGTCCGCTCTTAGATCTTGCATAATTCTCAACTATTTATATAATGTTTCCACACAAATTATTTAATCATCCTCGGAAGACATTAAATGTTCGCACACGTATCTTTGGCACTTATACTGAACGGCTGCTACGTTTCAATCACTAAGTAACGAAGCGAAATTTTCTACCTGAATTACAACAAACCGTAGCAAACCGGAAGTTTATTTCCTCTCTCATTACGTCTAACAGGTTAAAAATAGTATAACTCTATTTTAAAATTCTTTTACTATTTTTACCGTTTTATATCGCACCTACTTATTTTTGTCATACGTGCATAAAATTCATTACCAACTATAGAGGAAGCGTAGTGCTGCCTTATGTGAATAACAACATTTATTCTCGTCAAAGGAAGTCACTGATTTGCTTCAAGAACCGCGTCATTCATATTTAGAGTAAACACCTTTTCCGATCAGACTGAAAACCAAATTTTTATAATATGCTTACCAATTTAGTATGATTACTAATTAACACTAAACCTACCATAAGGAGTCAAACGACCCTTTCCAGATTTTTAGAGAAATCGATTCAATAAATTTTTTTATTCCAACATACATCGTAGTAAAAATTGCACAAAATCCAAATAAATTAATTCTTGTCACTTTTCAAGACAGTATACGCTCTGAATTTGACTAACAATGAATTGTAACGTATTACAATGAATTGTAAGACGTACAGCCATCGCTCCACAATTTAGAAGGAACCAATTAGAATATCGTTGTCGTTTATAATTCCGTACAAGAAAAACGACGTTCATACGCATTCATTGTACACCCGCGTGCTCTGCGATCATTTCACATAGAGAACAACAAACCTTTATGTTCATTCAAAGGAAATTATTAATATTTAGTACATTCCGTTCGAAATCTCCTTGTCACAGGGTTTTCAGGAAGTCTAACGCGTGTAAGAAGTTTTAGCTTCGAACGTTCTGTTTCGCCGAGGATGTTTCGATTTTATGGGCTTTTTTTCCGAGTGCCGCGAAAGTTTCGCCTATCAACGACGCGTTCTCGAGGGAGGATTCTCCTCGGACAGCAAAATTAATTCGCGCACGCGACAGAAAAAGGGGTGCATTTGTTGCGCTAGTCATGTCGAGACGCTATAGATTCTCCGGGAACCTTAAAAAAATCTTAATACAGGTTTCGGCGAGGAGGTGAGGAGGGAGGGAGAGTGGGAGGGAGGGGGAGGGGACCTGGCAGGGCAAAGTTTAAATTGAACCTGGTGGCGGTGGTTGGACGCGAGATGCCGGCAGAAAGAGAAAGACGCGGAGAGCCGTAGGGGGTGGAGGTTAGGGGCTTTGGAAGATATACAAGCGACGGCTCACGTGGCTCGAAGTAGGGGGTGTACCGTGTGTGCGAATCCCCGAACCGAACACATGCAAGCTTTGATAAGCTTTGGGAACACATATACGTGGTACTGAGCCATTCGAGCCTCTCGCCTCGCGGTTCGCATAATATTTCGAAACGCGCGCGATTCACCGGGTTCCTTTTTAACGCCACCGGGCTGCGTTATGAGAAAGACCCGTGAAAAAAAGGACATAATACGCGGCCGTCTGGCTTCCGCGACCGTCGGCAACCCGATCTAACTCTGATTTTCTATGGGAAGAGCATTGATGTTTCCGGCCGAGCCTCGCAAAACGCAGCCCGATCGGAAAGGATTCGAATGTCGTTGGATTTTAAGGAACACGGCCCTCGGTAATTTACTATGGCGACCGCTCCTCTGATGTTCGGCTAGTCTAGCATCGTTCGTACCCGATCAAACGAACCTGTTTTTCGAAAATTCTCTACGGTATCAAGTTCATTCAGCACTAGACGCTTTTGATCTTTCGTTCTGGATCAACCCCTACTGATCGCTAGATCGCGAATCTTCGAATGGATTATTTTCCTGAAAGTGTAGGAAATCGTTTTTGTGGCGAGAATAAAAATAGAAGTAGCGTAACTTCAATGAAATATACTTGCTTTTGTATTTCATAAATTCGCACGCGCCACGTATGCACGGAGATTCGCGATCCACTAATTCCTTATCGGTCGACACACCTGCTCTGTTTCAAACTAGTGTTCGAGAAAAATTACTCAGACAGGCGGCGCGTGCGTTATTCGGATGCCTTCGAATTAATATTATACAATTTTAAAGTAAAATCTGTTTGAAAGAAACTTCCGAAAGTGTTGTGACAAATTGAAAACCTTGAATCTAGATTTTTTAACAGCTTTAGAAAATTAGGTACGAAAAGTCTAATCTTTCACGAGGGTTCCACTGAATTTAATTAAATGGACAGTTCTCCGGATTATAGAGAATGACGTATTAAATAAGAAGAGTGCATGATTAAAGAAACTGATGGTATTTTAGCGAAGCGGCTTACTTTACCAAGTGAGAAGGTAAAGGGTCTTCGAAGGGATCGGGTATTAATAAAAATGCAGTGAACGCGACATTGGAGTCTTATGCAGCGAGTCTTACGAGGCAGTCCATTATCGTATCCGAATTAACGCGCCGCTGCGTCCGCAGAATTGCCCTCGGAAAAAGGATCTCTATTTCAGCAGGACGTAGGATGAGTGTCCTTCTTCATCGTCGGCGACGGAGAGTGCGTCGCCTCCGTGTATGTAAGAACGAAGAAACAAACCGGGGCTCCGTAACGACGGAACAAGATAATAAAATTCAAATGGAGAAATAAATAAGCAGTAGGGACCCTCCTTGAAGTATCCTCTCCTGGAGGGAGTGCGCCATCAGACTCTGCTAGGGTGATATTCTGCCCTCTCCCGGTGCGCCTTACTTGTCCGCGATGCAACCCTTATTTCCAGCGGGGAAACAGACACCCGGAAACACGATCTGATAAAAACTAAGAAGCGCTACCTCAGAAAATGTCTGCAAACTCTAAACCCCGCGATCGTCTCCAGAAAAATCCTCTACCCTTTTTGGTATCGTCCTCTAACCGTGATTTTTTTAAATCTTCCTGAAGAGCTTCGTTGAACTTATTACCGATTGAATTCAGACATTCGTTGTTATGTTCAATGGATCAAATCCTGTTGCTCTTATAAGAAAATTCACACTAGCTAACTCTGATGCTCTACAGGTTTAGTATACATCTAACAAGTACGTTATTCACGACCTAAATGGATTTGGATCTTCTCATTTTTAGGAGGCAGTGTACTCTAGCCAACATTAATGCTGGATAAGTTTGGCATTAATTTAACAAATACATTATTCACGAACTAAATGGATTTGGATCTTGTCATTTTTAGAAGACAGTTTGCTCTAGCCAATTTTAATGCTCGATAGGTTTAGTATTAATTTAACAAATACATTATTTACAACCTAAATGGATTTGGATTTTGTCATTCTTATAAGACAGTGTTGCTCTAGCCAACTTTAATGCTCGAGAGGTTTGGTATTAATTTAACAAATACATTATTCACGAATTAAATGGATTTGGACCTTGTCATTTTTAGAAGATAGTGTACTCTAGCCAACATTAATGCTGGATAAGTTTGGCATTAATTTAACAAATACATTATTCACGAACTAAATGGATTTGGATCTTGTCATTTTTAGAAGACAGTTTGCTCTAGCCAATTTTAATGCTCGATAGATTTAGTATTAATTTAACAAATACATTATTTACAACCTAAATGGATTTGGATTTTGTCATTCTTATAAGACAGTGTTGCTCTAGCCAACTTTAATGCTCGAGAGGTTTGGTATTAATTTAACAAGTACATTATTGATGACGTAAATGAATTTGGATCTTCTCATTTTTAGAAGACAGTGTACTCTAGCCAACTTTAATGCTCGAGAGGTTTGGTATTAATTTAACAAATACATTATTCACGACCTAGATGAATTTGGATCTTCTCATTTTTAGGAGACAGTGTA
>CM052083.1:6181133-6207207 GCA_028453745.1 Agapostemon virescens
CTCTAGCCAACATTAATGCTGGATAGGTTTGGTATTAATTTGACAGATACATTATTCATGAACTAAATGGATTTGGATCTTGCCATTCTTATAAAACAGTATGCTCTAGCCAACTTTAATTATCGATCAAAGTAATCAACGCCAACAATAAGTTTTTACGCAACTCCTCTTTGTTATAATCAATGCAAACAACTTTTATTAAGACCCACAGTCGATAAGTATGAAAGAAAGAGTAAAAGCGGAAAAGAATGTGTACCTATCGCGAAACGATTCCGATACGTTACCAGAAGAACGGTCAACAAGTTTCGAGGGAAATGGTTGACGAACATAATCAAGGCGCATTGTGCAGCCGCGATTCGAAGCCTGTTTATTCTTGGTTCCGGGCGGTGGGTAACGTCGAATATGCAGCCGCTAGTACATTAACTTGGAATAAGTTTTTTAACATGGCCATATTACGTTCCACGGAGCGTTTACACGCGTCACTAGCGAGAGAAAAAAGGCACCGGTGCGGGAGTAAAACATAAGTTTCGAAGGTCCTCGAAAACCGGCGTTCGTGTGCACGTAGGTTTGCCAAATTGCCGTGTAGAAAAAGTTCTCTTTAAACGTCCCGCTCTATCTGGCCGCTTTGAGTCGTCCCCGGGTATACCTCTAGCCGTTTTCCCCGCGCGCACATAGAAAACGTGTTCTGCTATCGCGGACCGCTCAATCTACCGAATGTTAGGTTAAACGCGCATATATACACGGACCCGGCCCTCCGAGTTTTGTGGACCCTTCTGACCCTTCGTTGCCCTGCAAATTTGGGTTTATCGATCGCTGATGCAGCCCCATGCTACGCTGCAATTTCAATGTATTCGAAGAAACTCTCGCAATTGACCGATCCTTGTTGTATACACTAAATCCATTTTCCATGTTGTTCGACCACTTCACTGTCCTCCTCGATTCGAACGCCGCTATCTTTCTCATTCGTCCAGCGAAATGTTCACATTTTTCTTTTTTTACATTAAACGCTCCAAGTTGACTATTTTTACGTTGAAATGAGCAGCAACGGCGTCGTCGATCTAATTCGAGCACGACTTTTAGAAATTGTTACGAGCACTAGGAAAATACTAAAATCATTTCCACTCGTTTACAATTTAATTTATCTTTTATTTGTAGTTCTGGGAGACATAAACTTTCTAGAAAGGTTAGAAAGTTACAATTTTAAATCTTTAAAATTGTTTGCTATTTTATATTACTGTAAATAATACGATAGAATGTGTTAAATATTTTTCTAAGGACACTATCAGATTCTATACTATGTTCGCATCTGTTTGCATAACTGTTCACGTTATCTTTTCTTAGAAATATATTTAACACTGAATCCACGAAAACGTTTAGCCATTATTTCTGCAACACATGCCCAAAGAAAGGAAATTAAACTGTTCCCTCGTGGATATGTTTTTACAATCTCAAGTAAACCTAATGTTAACAATTTTACATAAACCGAGTCTGGATCGGTAGGATTCCAAGTTGAAGATGCCAACGGAAGGAAGAAAAGCAATTAATCAGCTATCTTAAGAGCGTCCAAACGTTCGGATCGAATTCGTTAACAGAGATTGTCGCCGCGACTTCGGCCTCTCGACGGGGCCAGAAAAACGTTTTCAAACGTAAATCAAAGTTCGACTAACGAACGACTAATCCTTCCCGCGAGACCGTTTCCTCGAGTCCCTCGATAGCGGAAACCAAATTGTACCTACCTTAACCTGGCTACGTTTGGGCACACTTTAATCTTTTTCGTTCGCTCAAACTCAGTTTTATCCTACTTACCTCCGACGCTGTTTCGGCTCTCGCGAGAGCCGGAGTAGAAGAAGGGTTCCACAGTCTTTCTTCCCTCTCAACTGAATCCTTCCGGCTCCCTCTTTTGCCCTCCTTGCGAACATGACTTAAAGCTCGCCGTCCTTCAGCCGAATGGGGTTTCGATGGGGTGATTTCGACGATTCGCTCGCCGACTGCTTGCGAGTCTCTAACTTCGTCTCGAGTCGTGGCTAACCGTGGGGAAAGGGACCTCGCCTCCTTCGAAACTCGTTAGACTGACAAATTTATCGGAGCAACCGTCGATCCTTTAAAATGCATGCAATCTGCGCCGGTTGCTTGCTGATTTACCGTAATCATCGTTTTCGTCGCCAACAAAATCTCGTAACGGTGTCCAATCACGTTCGCCACTTTATCTGAAACATCTAGGAAACGAAATGTGTTTCTCACCAAGGAAACCCTGTCTTCGTCGTCTTTAACGCCATCTTTTCGAAGAAAAAGAAATTTCGATTAGACGAGGACATGGAGAAATGTTACAAGCGAATATAAGCCTTGCATACAACTAAATTGTGGTACAGAATATATTACAATTGTCAGTTCTTCAATGCCAACGATATTTAACGATCGAACTTTATTCATAGCGAAACTCCACCCTTAAAATCCTCTGCTTCTTTAAAACACTCGATTATGTATATGAAACATAATCCAACACTAAATTTATTGAATCTTTTATTGAATTTATTCATAGAAACTTTGCACGATTTTTATTCGACCACGATATCGAACAAGAAATGTGTTCAACGATCTTTCGCGTAAAAATCGCAGTAATTATAAAGTTTCTGAAACAAAATATATCTTATCGGACATTTAATCAGTGGTGGTGGTGGGTTTTTAGTGTCAAAGTATGCGGTGGAAGAAGCGTTGAAGTGTGAGATAAAAAGGTGAAAAATCGGCGAAGTATTATATTCCTGTTTCCGAGGGTAGTGTGGGTTCGAATCTGAAAAGGAACGCGTCGAGCTCGCTCGCGGAGCACAATCGTTCGAAAAATCGATTCAGAAAAGTAAAGGGACTGAAACGAAATTAGATTGAGCCGATGCGCCGGGGTATTTTCGGGTTTCCACGTCCGGGCTATCGATATTCGCTTCTGAAAGTTGGATTTTCCAACGCGGGGCGCAGAGCGCCGCCGTGGAGAAAGAATCGAGGATCGCTCCGGATACTCGAGACTCTTCTGAATAGGGAATCGCAATTCCGCTCGATACTCGGTCGAAAAACCGGCATACGTCACCAATACCGACGTCGATTCAAGATGTAACCCGTCCCTTGGAGGATTGTTATTTGGATCCGAGAAATTCAACCCTCCGGGGCATGCAGCGAGAACTTTAATAAGGGTCGTTCAAACTTCTCGGTTCTCGTTCGAGCAAAAATCGTGCGGCTTGTGCGCGCGAGCGCACGAGAGCGATCTGCTCTCTCTCCTCTCTCGATCGGAGCAAGAAAAGCTCATGGCATGGTTCGTCGTCGTCGTCGTCGTTTGCAGCAATTCGGAACCGTCTCGAACGCATCGGGAGTGGCAGGAAGCTCCTCCGATATTCTCCGGCGAGCATTAAATCGGTCCGCGACGCGGAATTTTCTTAATAGCGAAAACGAGCACTGATTCGAAGGGTGGCTGAAGGGTAGAGAGGAAGCTCGGCGAGGGGAGGGGAGGGGGTAGAAAAAGGGATGCAAAGAAGCGTGGGAGGGTTGAGTGCACGCGTAAAACAAGCCATAAGAAACGGCGAAGCAGTCGGCGACGTGGGAAGGAAAAACGAAAGAAGCGATGGAAGAAGTAGATTCGGAAGAGCGGAGGACGAAGGAGGGAGAAATTGAGAAACGAGTAAAAGAGGGTGGGATAGAGAGAGAGAGAGAGAGAGAGAGAGAGAGAGAGCGAGAGAGAGAGAAAGAGAGAGAAGGGTTGAGGAAGGAGAGAAGGTCTGAGGAGTCAGCTACCGACTCGACGACCTCCACCGACGATGAGAACCTTTTAAAGAGAGACGGAGAAGGAAAGAGTTAAGAGTCGGCTTGATGACGAGCGTAACGGAGGAGTAGAAGGAGAGAGCGAGGGGGATGGAAGGGAAGGAAAAGGTGGCGGGTAGTCGGGAGGTGGAGTAGACTGGATGGAGGAGCCCACATTGCAATGATATCGATTCCAATGCTTCTTACTAGACGCGGTTGGTTAGGGTGGGCAACCCCTTACTTTTTATCCCTTTTCCTCCGCCTCACTTCCCTGCACGCGCCTCGACCACAGTTCTCGTCCTTCTCATAGCCCCTCCAGCTCTCTGTCTCTCTCTCTCTTGCGCTCTCTCGCTCTCCTTCCCTCTTTCTCTCTCTCTCTCTCTCTCTTCCGATCCTCTTGCGATATTTTACTCGGTTATTTTTGCTAGCCTCCCTTTTACCCCTTTCTCCTTTCCCAGACCTCCCACCCGATCTCCCTCGATTTTTCCTCGGTCTCCCCCAGGCTGGTTTTCCTTACTGTCGGTCACATAAGGAACAGAATTATATTCGCGTTGATCCGGCAGTCAGTCAGGGTCACAGGGGATCTCAGACAAATTTAATGAAGCGTTATCGCCAATTTCGCGACGTCCCTTGATACGCTGACTCGATCGCGTGCCGGAGACTCCTTATTGTGGCGGGTGCTAATGAGTCGGCGAGTCTCCCAGTAATTAATGTTTCGACGACGAGTTATTTCTACGTCGTTTTCAAACCAGAAAAAAAGAAAACCCTGCTGAAACGTTGGAATACGCGATCCGTCTACCCGAATTCGATCCCGTTCTACAGAACTTTTCGTATCCGTGGTTTAAATCGAAAGACTAGGCGAGTTCGTCGTCGTTGCAGTTTCTCTGGTATATTATTATTCTCTGGTTGCCGCGAGACCCCGAACTTCGGTATCCTCCTTACCGAACCTCTTGATGAACGGAGGTTCAGACCGGAGGAAACGACAGGAGAGCGGAGCAGAGGTAGCTAAAAGAAACCGGAAGAATAGGGAAAGGGATAGGATTGCAGGCGACGAAATAGATGAGGAGAAACCGAGGCGGTCGCCGGGAGAAGGGAGAAGAGAGTGTATATATATCTGGAGATCCCCTGATTACTGTGAATTCCGTCTTTTGCCGTCTGTCTTTTCGTCTTTCCCCGCTTCATCCACTTGTCAGAGTCGGCCTGCCTTCTGCTCGCCCCACCACCTCTCTTCCACCTGGTACTCTTTCTCTTTTCTCTCTCTCTCTCTTTCTCTCTCTCACTCTCTTTATGCTTCATCTCTCTTCCTCGTTCGTTCGCCCTTTTATATCTGCTTCTCCGTCATCCCTTAGCTGATTTCCCCTCTCCTCACGGTGGTCCCCACCACGGGGCCGAGCTCTCTTCGTTTAATTGATTTCTTAAGACCCGATGGGGTTCGCGGATGTGACTCGAACGGATGCAGTTTTTCCTGCTTCTCGCCCCACTGTCCTCCAACCTCCATCCTCGGAGCTCGGTTCTCCCGGATTTTCTTCTTTCTCTTTTTTTCTTCAGCGACCACGACCACGAACGAGTCGGCTCGTTTCTCGTCGATGACGACGACGACGACGACGACGACCACGACGACGACGGTGACGACGACGACGACGACGACGACCACGACGCCGACGACGCCGACGACCACGACGACGACGACGACGACGATGCCGGGAAACGTGGAGGAAGAAGGACGACGTAAACGGACGTAGAGATGGACAGGTTGGTGGAAAAGGTGTAGCGGAACGGGGTGACGGAGAAGGGTGAAGCCCGAGGGAGGGAAATGCAAGATATTGCAGCCCCGCGGGACACACAGAGACGTAATCTCCACGACGGAGCCGGAGACGTATTACAATCCCGCGGTCCTCCAACCACGAAGTCACTCGGTTTCCCGTGCATGAATGGCCCATTCTCCTTGGCCTGTCTCTAGGAAAGTCTTTATCTATTCCGATTACCGCCCCCCGAACCGTTCCCCGCCCCTCATCCAAACGGTTCATCCTCGCCTCGGTAGGAACATCAGCCCCGAGTTTTACCCCGATTTTCCGACCAGCCAGGCCTGGGTTGACGGATTCGGAGAACAAAGATTCCATTTTTCGCTAGGCGCTTGGGACCAAGGTGGCTCGGCGTGGCGCAGCGGCGCGGTGCGGAGCGGCGCGGCGCGGCGGGTTCAGGAGGAACGGAGCGGAGGAGTAACGCTTCTTGCGTTGCAGATTTCTTTCATTATTCCTCTTAATCACGCCTCGGTACGCTGACGGCGCCGTTCTCTCTTTCTCCTCGTTGAATTCTGACACCGCGGAATGAGGACACCGGATGGGAGACTCTTTCAAGATGCTACCCCGAGCTTTTTTAGATCATCCCCTCGAGATTGAATTCCCGATTCCTCGCGCGGACGAGATGTTTTCTTAGAGTCGGTGCCGCGCACCGATATGGCGGAGATTGAAGTGGAAATTTTCTCTCGTCGATATCCGCGACGATGTTCAGGGAAATCGTTGACGCGCCAGCGAACGGTAAAGAGAGAAAAAGAAAGAGAGAGAGATAGATAGAGAAAGAGAGAGAGTGAGAGAGAGAGAGAGAGAGAGAGAGAGAGCAGAAGTAAATAATGCGTGGTTTTTCTGCGTGGCAAAAATAACGATTCCCTTCCCGAATCCACCTTCCTTAAAATATCCTTCTACCCCCTTCACAGAGACGGTAGTAGACCCCCTTCGTCCTCGAGAATCCGCACACTCCTTTTTTCCACCCTGTCCTTCGAGCGTCTCCCTGACAGCCTCTGAAGCTTGTCTCTCCCATCGTAGACGTATACACGAAGGGGTGCGAAGTCGTATGAGCGTGAACACGACGTAGGAATTGGAGGAGAACGAGGGCCAGGACGAGGGGGACCGCGAAGAACAAAGAGTGCAAGTATAAGGTTGGCCGGGGTGTACGGGGGTAGGGGGTGGCCAGGGTGGGTGGTGCATATAAGATGGGCGACGTACAATGCACGTACCCTCGGCGTACTCGAGGCTCCTCAAGCAATGCCCATGAAGGGCTGAAGGGTACAGAGGGAAGATTCCGAAAACTCGGCCGCTCAATACGTCCTTGCTACGACTCACCCTCGTATCTTCTTTCCTTCTTTCCTCCTCTTGCTCCTCAGCGGCGCAACCGAACAGCCTCCGACGTCTTTACTCCCTTGACTCTTTCCATATTCCAGCCTCTGTACCTCTTCGACCGGTCGTCGTCGTCGTCGTCGTTGTCGGCGTCGTTCTATCCGTCCACCTTGATCGCCCTTACGATGCTCTCCAGCCGAATATCGTCGGACGCGGGCCAGAGTCGGGTTCCCGTCGAGTGCCCGTCAGAGACGACGCCAGAACACGTAATTGCGTTTAATGGGCCTCGAAAGGAGCCACGTAACAGGGATGGAACTTTGACGCGCTCCCGGTCCGGCCTGGTCCTGTTTGCTTTTGCCGCGCAAGTGGTTTCGTTTCCCTGTTATCGGCTCATTTAAATTGCCGGCTTTCCGGCTTGGCCACCGGGCCACCGTGTTTCTAATAGGCCGTTTCGCGATTCCCGACCCGCCCTTCACGCTCCTCCTCGCCGATTGACCGTCTGAAATTACGACGTTACCGGCATAATTAACGCGTCGGCGTAAACACGATCTACGCGATGTAACAACAGCCGCGGATTGTTAGGGTCACGATCAGGGGGCTGTCGAAAATACGAGCGCGCGAGATCGAATTCGTGATTTTTTCAACCCTCTTCGAATTCGGTTTCCTTGCAAGGGATTATTTGAGCACCCCTTGTAAGGTGGATACACCGGCGACACTCCAGCATTCCTTGCGCGTTCTCGGGGGTGGGCGGTTGAAGCTCAAGTGGAGTCATCGTTTGCGAGAGTGCTTACCAGCCCAACGTCATCCTCCTCCTCCTTCTGCTCATCCTCCTCCTCCTCCTCCTCTTTCTCCTCCTTCTCTTCTTCATCTTCCTCCAGTCGCCATCTCCGTCCTTCTTCAAGACTCGACGGCGAATCCTCGAGCATCGAGCGTCGTCTACAACGAGAGCGACGTAAACCTTATTCTTACGCCACTTTGCCTCAAGATGTTAGTCACGGAAGGGGGCACTCTCCGGCGAGCTACACCGTATGTATAATCCCTTCGCCGTGGCGTAACGGTAACGAATTTTCGAGTGGACCGTCCCTCATCTCTTCGTTCCCTTATCGTGTATTATTCCCCGTCTTCGTTCCACGGCATCGTCTTCGCCGTCTCCTCTAGCCTGTGCCGCCACCGGTGCTCGGTTCTCTTCTCTCCTGGTCTTTGATCGAGCCCCCATTTAGACGCGGCGAGAGCAGACATTCAGCCCCGGATATCTCCTCGGGAAGAACTTCGCCGGCCGTAAAGTTACCCGCGTCTTCGACCCAGTTCGCCCCGGCCGTATCCGGTGAATCGCAATGACCGACGTCGAGAATTATTTTCAAAGATTACTGGGTCATCTCGCCTCTATTCAAACCGCTTCGCCTGGCTACCGAGACGTTCCTTCAGTTTCGAGAGTTCCACGGTGCCCCCAAGTCGCCCAGCCTGGCTCTTCTTCCGGATTTCGACAGCCATTCAGATATCGAGCTAGCCATGTAGGGCGACATACTAATTGTCCGCGTCTTGCCTTCTATTAATAACGAACCCGCACGGATGGTCGTCGACGGGTTCCGTTCTTCCGGATAAGTATTCGATGCTTCGGCGATTTCGATACCGTCACACGTTCGAAGTCGGTATCGGAATCCATTTCGACCCTGAGTAGCAAAATCGCCTTCTAAGTCTTAACAGTCCAAGCAATTTTAATTCCAACGATTGAAACGTTTCTTTGAGGTAAACTAATTCCATTGGACGTGGTTCATTTCCTTTCGGGATTATAAAATTTATTACTCTATTAACTCTATTTAACACTAGAACTACCAAACCGGTCAATTTGACTGATCCCTGCTGTAGCAATATTCTCATTTAGATTGTCGATTCTCTCGGCAGTTTTATAAAAACAACTTTTTAATCAAATTCGACGATGAATTTTGTTGAATATTTACAGAGATCGTACACGTGATGTGCAAATTGATTTGGAGGTTGTGTAACGGCTTTTTTAAGATCTTCGATAAGAAGATGATCCATGATCTTTTACCAAAGACATTGAACACATAGAGATTTTATGGTGTATTAACACGTTGAAGGCGGAGCCATTTAGCTTAGCTTTCGAATTACATTTTATTTAACTTTTAACCCTTAGCATTCTAAGCAATTTTAACAATAACCAAACCAGTCAATTTGACTGGTCCCTAGTTTTTCCTTTAACAGTTATTGAAGTTATAAAAATATTTTCATCAGAAATTTTTGGATGTACTTCTTTAATAACGTACATGTTGCAATATGAATTATACGAAGTTTTAATAGATGTAGTCTCGTTATTATTACAAAGTAACGTATATCGTTGGAATTATTTTTTCGTAGTTCCAGTGTTAAAACAGAGCAATATAAAAGCTGTTTTAAATAATAGTTAGGGAATTTTTAGTGTCGTCTCAGAGGCGCCATTGGAGCGTTAAGGGTTAATACTAAACCTACCGAGCAGTATAATTGGCTTATAAAAGTGACAAGAACTTATTCATTTGGATTTTGTGCAATATTTATTACAATGTATGATGAAAAAATTTGTTAAATCTATTTCTATGAAGACAATTTTATCACCTCGGTAATTGTCAAACAGAAAATCTGAAAAGGAACATTTGATCAGTTATGGCTGGTCTTACGTTTAAATATTAACAGGTCTGCCGGAAGTACCGACAAAAATGTATTTTAAAAAATGGGTAAATGAATATTTTTAGCGTATCTCTGAACAGCAACAATTTCCATCGTGATCCAATAAGTTACTTCCAGTAACCTCATCTGTACATCTCATTTCACATTACGATGTGAAAGAAACTTTCTAAAGTTCCTTTCCCATTCTGATCGTAGCCAATAAATATCGAATTAAAAAATGACCTTGAATATCCTGTTAAAAGGTTTGCGACGAATAGTATTGAACCAAGTCTATATTTACATTTATTAAAATACAAATTATCAATTTCATTCTTGGTTTCGTTGTGTTACCTTGGCGAAGCGTTCCGAGGGAAATTAATGTCGAAGACCCAGCTGAAACGCGATACGAATAAACGATTCGTTCGGTTTCAACGGAAAACGAAGTAACAAAGAAGAACGCGAAGCAACGTTGCTTCATTCTCTCGACTGGCAACTTTTCATCTCGGTTTCAAACAAAATCTGGCCAAGTCTGGCGGAACACGCGTCCAAGACGTTCAAAGTATTCACTGGCAAGCTCGGAGCTGAAACGGGGCCTAGAATAGGTTAGCGAAGACATGAATACAACCTACAAAAACTATCCCCAAACCCTTTTCGTAGTTTCAGCTATTCCGGCGTCGAGACGAAAAAGGCCCCGGTGCTTCCCGTGTGTCATTATCCGGCCGTTCATCAAGTTAATCGTATCGTCAAATAAATAGACGTGCTCGTAGGGAGGTGTAGTTCGGTCGTTAGCTAAAATCCTCCATTCATCCGTGCCTTTTCCGCTAACAGAAGCGTCACTTCAGCGCCGCTAATACAACGCACATGCAAGTAATCCCGGCACGAGCTTCGGGTACAAAGAGGTAGGAACCCAACGACGAGTACAGTTCGTATCGAAACACTTTTCCCGCGTCGTTTCGCGTCTTTCTTCTTCCGTTTTCTAAGGGAAGTCCGTTCCGGAGGCTAGGCAAGAGTGCCCGTTCATCGTCGTCGTCGTCGTCGTCGTCGTCGTCGCGGCGGTCTCCGTTTTCTCGTCTCCTTTGTCGTTCTCTATCGACAGAGTGCTACTTACAGAAATCAGAGCATGGCTCTGTATACGGATCCTCGTGCTACTTACGTCGTAAATAGAAGAAGACTAAGAGAAAAGAGGTATCCGGTGGAAGGAGGCAGCCCGTTGGAAGCCTCGAACTCCGACGGTAATGTCGAGTAGACGCTTACTCGTCGTCAGAAGAGCTTTTCTTGTTCTTGATGCGCGTTGGACAATGGCGAAAAAAACACTCTTCTGTCTTCTCGCTCGCTCCCTTCCCTCGTCCAGCTTCTTTCTCTCTCTCTCTCTCTTTCTTTCTCTCTCTCACTCTCTCTCTCGGCCCGTTCCGTCTCTTCGTCTGTCATCAGACTTTCCTCGTTCCGACAACCCCTCAGTGGTCTTTTACCACTCCGTCTGTTGGCTTCCGCGATGACACGAGGAGGCGGAGGAGGAAGTACGAGGAGGAGGAGGAGGAGGAGGAGGATGAGCATCGGCGGGAGGAGGACGAGGAGGAGGAAGATGAGAGGACCCGGGGAAAAGAGGAGTCCCCTGAATGTCCTCCACTCGCTTTTCTTCATTTCCTCGCTCTCCTCGCGGCTCCTTCTCCTTTTCTGAGCGGGAAGAAAAGACGCGTATGGTGGAGGAGCAAGCCGTATGAAGGACAAAGTAACCCGTGCACGCTCCGAGACGTGCCGCCACGGTATTCGTGGAACTTCCTACCGGTCCTCGTTTGATAAGAGGGCCGCCGGGAACGCGCGGGGGTGTACAGAGAGCCGCCTTCAGGGATTCAAGAAAGCTGCTGCAGCAGCCGCCGTCGCCGCCGCCGCCGTTGAATGCGTCGAGAAGGCACACTTTTCACCACTTCTTCCTCTTTCTTCGTTTTTCCTATACTTTTTTGCCTCGGCCCGAGGCGAGGGTCCGGGTGACAACCACGCGAAACCAAGTACAAGAAGCCCGCGCCGCTCCTGCTGGGGAGAAGGAGTTAACGAGAGAGAAAGAGAGAGAGACCGATGTAAGAGAGAAAACGGGCGAGCGGGACAACGCAACCTAAAGAAAAGCTTAATATGCTCGAGTGCCGCGAAGTGAGGATTGTCTCTTTCTTCTCCGCACTGCCACCTTCTTCATCGCGACGCCACGCCGTCCGACAAGCTTATTAGCCACTCCACTCTCCACGCCTTCTCCTGAACAACTTCTTATTCGACGCTCAGGCGACGGGCAGATGTTTTCATTTAAACGTCTTTTCACACCTAAGGAAACCGTCGGGTCCTCCAGCCAATTAGCAAAGGGTGCCTTCTGCTTGACGACTTTGGTCCGTTGAATTCGATGATCCTTCCGCTGTGCCGTGCTCTTAATTAATGTAGAATGACGCGCGTACTGATTAATCTCAGGTCTTACCGCGGTTCAAGTAATCTCACGAATTTATTTTAAATGAATTAGCCAACGGGAGGAATCGAGTAATATAATTGTGGGAAAATGTATTTATAAATATAATGACTTCTGTGATTGTCTTAATATTGGAGGCGATGCATATTTTAACATGATCTCTGACATTTGTTGTTTATAAAACTTTTTACAAAATAACCTCGAAAGGATTTATATATTTCCTGAAACATAATAAGTAACATCGAGCACGTGTACGCCTAAGAATTGTGTATTTGCTAAATAGACCACTTGGTTCGAGGCATAAGTAGATAAATATAATAGCATGGCAATCTTTAATAATAAATCTACCATAGCGGGTCAAATGACCCTTTTCAGAGATTTGTATTTCTATGATCATTGAAAATATTAAAAAATTGCCTTCATAGATCATCGATTCAATAAATCTCTCTATTTCATTATACTTTCTAATGAAAATCGCAAATAATCCAAATAAATTAAATCTTGACATTTTTGGAAGACAATATACACCAGTCAAATTTAATGCTCAGTAGGTTCAGCGTTAACCACTTAACTACAGCTGAATTTTACGTAGAGCTGTTTCTCTATACGACACTGTACGTCGAAATGAAATTTTGAATAAAAAACTATAATTTTTCTTAAACATATCATGCATATGCTTCAACTTTAATAATTTACTTTAACAATTAGTGATACAATTGGGTGTACTCAAATCACTGTAATGGCGCGTCGTAATATGACATCCTCGAAAGCCACTATAGTTGTGTATCGTACCTAAGAGCTTACCAACGCCTAAAAATTGATTTCAAAGTTTGGTAGAAATATAGTGTCACCAGTATACGTGAAAATCGGTAATAAAGCGATTGGAACAAAGCACGGAGACGTTAGGCGAGCGAGCAGGCTCGTGGCTCAATCTTCTCCGGGCAATTAGCCGGGCACGAGCGTCTTCCTGAATGGGCGGCGTTTAAAATATGAAAGGAAGTAATCCGAAGGTTAATTACTGTCGTCCGCCGGCCCCTATGACTAGGTGTGTCACCGACAATATTTATACGAACGGCGAAAAAGCAATATAATTTTCTGCGATACGTCGGGTATCCGAAGCGCGACAAATAGTCGCAGGAAGTGCGTACCCACTGGACCTGGTATCCTAAGTGGAAGCTTCCACTTTCATGGAGGAAATGAGTTCCCGCTCCTTCCGCTCGGACTTTTGATCAAATACCGATACCGGCAACCATTCACGAACGCCCGCGAACAAAACCGAATTTTCTTCCTCTTTTTCTTCACTCCTACCCCCCGTCAATTATATTTTCTACTTATTTTCCTGGCAGACGGAAATACTCTGGGGGGTTAAACGCCCGTCGATTCCTCTTGGGAACGACTCGCGCGCGCGCGCATGAAAATCGTGCGAAAACCGTGGTACAAAAAAAAATGATTTTCCTGGCGCGCCGTTCAATTTCCCCGCCGCACCGCGACGTATAACTTTTTATTACGCTGTATTATATCAAATTCCTTCGGTGCTAGAAAACACCGGGATAATGGACTCTGGAAAGAGCAACTCTGTCGCGCTATGGTCGCGCGCCATGGTTGCAGCCGGCGGCCAGAGGACCGGCGCGAAAAAAATATTTATGTCGCGCACCCTGTCCGATCGGGAAACGACGAAAAATGGTATTGGAAATCGGACATTGTATGGCTGCAAAAGTGAATGTACAAATGTTTGAAAAACATTACTCGCGCGACGTCGGAACAACCGGATCGAAGGGGATGCGCGCGGCGAGAGGGGAATAAAACGCGATCGAACAAGCCCGAACAGTGGTAATTTGATAACGGGGTAATGCGAGACGTGCATCAAAATCTACGATTCGAGGGGCAAAGTGGAAAGATGATCTTGTACTTTAAAATACATTAAAAATTCGCCCCGGCAAACACTGGAAAAAATTGTTCGGACCGCCTCGGAACTCATCGATTTACAACGGAAGTCGGAATTACTGTTAATGGTATGCGTTTTCGAAATCTTTTTGTTAACCTCCTCGAAGCTATTTTTACTCGGAAATATAAGCATTTCTTCAGACCTGAAATACTTTTATTTTACGCCATTTAATTTTTTTATTACTCGTCCTCGCGATAGTTCAATTTTTACGAATTTCTTAGATACTGACATGGTGGTGTAAAAATTATTTTAAATAGTGCTGTAGCAATTTTTAATAGCGATTCAAAATTACCGTTTGTGTGCTAAGGGTTGATTAACATATTTTACAATAACAGTGACTAGATTTTCTTTGTCCTGCGCGATTAAATAAAATGTTATTTCCGTTTAACACCTTAACTGCCCAATCAACGACCACAAAAATGCCATAAAATCAAAGTAATTTATTTAACGAATCAACAATTGAAAACTTAAAATGTACGACACAAAGTTATCCTTCAAGCTTCTTCTATTCTCCAGATCTCAATTAAATTTAGTGCAATGAATATATTAACGTACAAATTTATTTTTAAACATGGACAAACAAGTCTGTCATATGGGTGACATGGCAGTCAAAGTGTTAATGAAAATTAAGGAAAAACATGTGTAGAAGATTCAGTTCGAAATCCTAATCGCTAGTCTGACTCGTTGTTGTAGGGCAAGGGGTTAAGAATAAATAAAACGAATCGCTAATTGTTATTTTAATTTAATGTTTGCGCATGATCTGTAAAAGAATTGTTAAATGTACTATCTTACAATTTTTATGAATATCGTGGGTCTTATAGAATACATTATAGGAAAAGATGTGGTGACTGACACTGTGACAGAAAAGAATAGAAGAGGAACATTTTGATAATATAATATAAGAAAATTTACTTGCTTCGAAATTGTCTGGAAAAACATGAATTTTGGAAAATTGTATTCAACGATTATGCACTTCGACGAGTATCGCATTATCATATCAGTACACGTAAAATGAAAATATTCAAAGTCAGAAGAAATGTTTGGTGTTTGAGTGAAAATAGCTTCGAGTAGAACAGTCGAAAAGATTGTTTTAACTCTTTCACGAGGTATTAAGACAATTCACCAGAAAAAGTCATGCAATCTCTGATCACTCTGCTACACGTATACAAAACACCACATACATACATCAAACTAATTTGATTATCTTCAAATAAACTACGTCACGATCATCGTGGAATATCTGCGTTGGCGTTAGCGAACATAATAAGAATAATCTGCGAACATTAACGACAAACGAAGTTATACCGGAAAATATAATGAATAATAAAAAAAGATATTTGCCAAGCAAACGCCAACAAGAAAATCGCCTGCAACCGAAATCTGCTGATTGTTTCATCGACGTTTTCGCCAGTCTCGAAAAAAATCGGGAGTCTCGCCGTTGGTGGTCGATAATCCGGAAAGGAAAAGCTGGGCCGGCTAATCCGTCGATTTGAGATATCGGGAAGGATCTCGTTAGCGAACCGAAAAGTCGAAGGGAACGATGGCGAGCAGCGATGGTAAAAAGTAAAAAATAAATTCTCGCGGCAAGGGGCAAATAAAATTCGCGGCTGCGCCGGTATCTGATGGGATCGGGCCGGCGGTGCTCTTGTTCCATAATCGATCAGTCGGAGGCCCGGCTCTGACTGCAACTAATTATTACCGGGCGCCAATTACCAGGGATAAACCGTTCCCGAAAATCCGGATCCCGTCGTGGCGATCGACAAGATCCTCGTTCCGTATTACCGGAACGTGACCGGAAACTCGTGTGCGCTGGACCAGGTAACCTCGCCTGGAAGCCTCCACTTTCCCAGAGGAAACGGGGCCGTTGTTAGTTCCGTTCTCTATCGTCGTTGCGTTCGTAGGTGCGGTGAAGAAGGACGGAAAAGGTGCGGGAAGGGCGGTTGCGGAACGGTGCGGGATCTCGTGCGGGGAACGGAGGAGAGAGAGAGGCTTGCGGCATAGAGAGTAAAAACAAAAAAGAGCGGCGGCTTGCGCGGGCAGCGCGGGACAAAGAGGACAGGAGAGAGATCTGATCAGTGACTGTAGAAAGGCTACAGACATCGGAGGGAGGAATCGAGAAACAATGGGTGGGACAGAGGCGGACGAATGAGACAGAACCGACGGCGCTGCTAGATGCGACGCGACGCGCCGCGCCGCAGAGAAAGCCGGAAAGAGGAAGGGAAAAGGAGAGAGCGAGAGAGGAGAGGAGAGAGAACGTACGAGAGAGAAAGAGAGTGATAGAGAGAGCGAAAGAGAGAGAGTGAGAGACCGTGAGAGGAGTGTCGTGCTAAGGGGACGTGGAACGATACCTGTGCGACTGTCTGTCGTCCGGACGTCCGTTGTTTTGTTACAATCACGTATCCGTACGGTTTACGCGGGTACGTATCGGCACGTTATAAACGCGGCATACCAACACAAGGAAGAGACGCAGGATGTGAGCTGCGGCTCCGCTTTGCTCAGCTTCGCTCGGCTCCGCGATCCGCGCCGCACCGCTCCGCAAGGCTCGAGTGGACGCAGCCTCGCGATCGCTCGAAAGGTGCGGAACGCTATATTCCGGCCTTCGTGAACGCATCATTGTACGCGAACCGGAAATGATGTCTTAATTGACTACCTCCGCGCGGCAGCTCGGTGGCTCTGATCCGCGCAGCGCAGAACGGAGCGGTGCGGAGCGGTGCGGAGCGGTGCGGAGCGGTGCGGAGCGGTGCGGAGCGGTCCGCCGATCGTTTTGCACCTCGAATTGCACCCCGGCTAGATATTCGCTCGAAATTTTCGCCACGGACCTTTCGACGGACAGTCTTTATCGGGCCGCGTTATCGGATTACTGGTTTGGACATTGACGGAGAGCCAGAAAGGACAGAAATGGAAAATGACGGGCTGCCGGGCCGCGCGATTTGGTGACGGAAGTGCAGCGAAGATTGTAGGGAAATTAAAAACGCTGCTACGATCTTCCGTGCTCGCGCGTATCTTGCCTCTCGTTTGCCTGGTCACGCTATTAACGGGTTTCCAGTTGTCCCAGCGAAATGGGGTTGGTTTAATTATTTTCATGGGGGATGTTCAACAATTATTCAATTTTTATACGCGTCCCGGACAAATTGAAATTCAATCAATGGTTTGCTTCAACTGTCTCTCCCTCTGTCTCTCTATCTCTCTATCATCAAAATTTGAAAATTCGTTTCTTCTTAACCACTTGTCATATTAACACTTTACCGACCGGAAGCCTATTATTAGGACTTTCAATAGTTGCACTGTAACAAAATGAAGCCTAACAAACTACTTTTACATTGTAATTTGTAACCAAATTATTAGATCACGTTACTGAGGATGTCATGCTGATTTACAATAAACATTGCTGTCAGAGTTGAGAAATCCATTGATAAATTTTCAATCATGGACAATAGACCTTCAAAAGTTCTGAAATACTAGAGTCACACTTGCGATTAAGATTTTTAACAACGGCTAATAAATATAAATATTATACTAATTAAATATTCTAGGTCAGCAAAAATGCCTTGGGGTTTGAGTTAAAACAGCTTCGAGTGTAAAGGGTTAATTTCGAAAGAAATTTTTATTCAACTGCTATTTCTCCGGTGCAAGAAATATTCTTTGCGCACGAAGATCTGCTTAGTAACAAAGTGATCGAATTCAAAAAATTCATTTAACAAAACACTCGATTGTTTAATTTAGTTTAGCACGTTTAACTCTGTTCAGAAGTACAATCCCCAGGATCAGATTCATATTTCAGATTCCCTTTTATTTTTCTAAATACTTGCGAATCCGATTCGTTAAAGAATTCGCTCATAATTGAAACGATTTCTTTATTTTCGATCGGCAGTATACATAATTTCTTCGACTCCGTGGCCGACCAATTTCCACGAGCGCACGTAGATTTTCACGGGCTGGTGAGAATTTTGATCATCCTCGAAGCGGAAAGCGAGAATCATGTTAACGCGTTTTCCTCTGGAAGTCGCGCGACGACGGCCATAAACTGTCCGCGAGAAACTTGAAAGCAGTAAAGAGCAGTCGTAATACGGAGAAACGTAACGATCTGGTCGACTATATAACAAAGTATTGTAAAAACATTTTATTGCTCGCGGAAATGCGCGGCTCGCGAACGAATTTTAGTCGTTTCCCTTCGACTTGTCGCTTACAACCGCAAGACATCCTTTTTCCTTTTCTGTTCGTTTCGAACGACCGAATCATCTCACCCTCTCGCGTACAACTACGTCGCGCGGGGACCCGCTTATTACTCGAACGTGCTATTCAAGAATGTACGGGATATTTTAAAAAAATATTAACAGTTTAAAACACGCAAATCGTCTAGAATTATAATTTTTGAGAAGCTGTTCCATCTAATGGGGTGACAATTTCTTTCTGAAACTTTAAGACTGTGCTGCGTCACCATTGAAGCAACTAAAAACATATTTCTTGTACGAAACGTACGAACACTATAATATTACAGTATTGCAGTGTTTTATTCTATTTTCAAATGCTGAATATATTTCTATGCTACAAGAGTACGTTCCCACGAGTCTACTATTAACCCTTTGCACTCGAAGCTTTCCTTAACTCGAAAACCAAGGCATATCTTCAGACCCAGGATATTTTCATTTTATTTTATATTTTTATTTTTATTCTTTATTTTATTTTAAATTTTTACAAATTCCTTAGATACAAGCATAGCGATGTAGAAATTGTTTCAAATAATTATGTGGCAACTTTCCGTGATGCCTCAGAGTCACCACTTGAGTGCCAAGGGTTAAATTTGGAAAATTTTAGGCACGTGAAATGGTCAAATTTATGACGGAATTCGTAGCTAGTCAAATGACCATTTAAAGATTTTTTATTAATCAATTATCAAAATTATAAAATTGCCTTTACAGAAATCGATTCATCAGATTTCTGTAGTCGGTCACACATTGTGATGAAAATCTCGCGAAATCCACATAAATTAAATTTCGTCATTTCCCTACCCAATTTCACATTCAATTGGAATCCTTGACAGGTTTAGCGCTTTTAGAAATACATTCTCGAAGGGTTAGCTGGTCGATTTGCGGAAGGGACGTTCGATCGCGTCGAATCGATGCAACAGACTCCTCAAAAGCGAAGTCAGTGGAGAAACAGAAAATCCCCGCTCGGAGTCGTACTCGTCGCGACAGATAGACGCGCGAAAGCTCAACAAAGGGTTAAAGAAGTAGTATCCACCGCGTACAGCTGAGTCACGCGCGTGCACGAGCGAGAATGCGAGCGAGCCTCCCACATGCGACGATTTTCTCTTCTTCGTCGTGGTACGAGTCCGCAACAAGTTTGCTGCGCAACGGGTGCTCGCATATCGCTCACTGGGCGGGTCTAATGTAACGTGATTACGTATTTAGAACGACAAAACGCTCGAGAAAATACTCTGGGACAGTCATCGTCGCTCGTCTACCAGCCTCGGGGAAAAAAATCGCGGTTCCTTCCCGTTCCACGAGCCTCTCAAGGACACCAGATATTTTCGAGGATCCGCGAACCATCCTTCCGCTCAGACTGTCCCATTTTAGCCCCATTTTCGGTCCCATACTTCAAACCGTAATTCAAACCGAGAGGGTTTTACACAGATTTTCCGTACAGCACAATCCCCGACAAAATGTAAACTGCATTTTCTTATTTTCCATCGTCGTCATTGTTCGTCTTTACGAGAATTCGAAGAGGAGGCTGGAAGCAGAGTATACTTTGGAATTTGGAGACGGGGAAAAAGCTGTGGAAATTGTTCTCAGATATTTTAGATATTTCAGATAAGCTCTGTTTCATTTGTAATTTCCTATAAATATTGAGCCGAGTGGACGGTTCACAGGAAGGACTCGATTTACAAGACGGACGCAGAGGAAAGAATCTACAAAAATCTTTTATGGAAAGCTTAAACCGCAAATGTCGTACTTGAAACGCTTCGAATTAACCCTTTGCACTCGAAGCTGTTTTAACTACAACCACAACGCATTTTTTCTAACCTAGAATATTTTCATTCTACACGATCTATTTCATCTTATGCATACGAAATTTCTTTACTATTACTCGTCCTTGAAACGATTAAATTTTTACGAATTTCTTTGAACAAGCGTAGCGATGTAAAGATTGTTTTAAACAGTGTTGAAGGTATTTTCAGTGGTGACTGAGAGTCACCCATTTAGTCCTTTTAAAAATACGCGAACCAGCATTAACTTCGATTTACCAACTTGGACCCTTAATATCTTTGTAATTTAAACAGTTCCCACGCGCGAGAAGATTCGAACGAACCCCTTTCAGCTTCGCGACTCAGCTCGAGCGGCGTTTCGCGGATCGGACCTGTACATAAAGAGGTTAAGGACACGATAATCAAGAAATTTGTATTGTCGTTAGTCCGAGCGGTCTGGCAGAATGGCAGGTTGTCCAGGGAAAATATTCTCGGAGTTGACGATCGCGCCTCGCGCGCGTTCCTCTCGGTGCCGAATCGAAACCAATTACGCATTCTGGCGACGGCCGCGCTAATTAAGCTCGCTCGCGCTTAACATAAATAAGCCGCGAGGCACGAGAGTGCGAGAACGTCATCAAAGGAACAGGGCAAAAGGCGCGCCAGATAAAACGTGCTACGTACGACAGCACTTAAACCGTTCAATTATCGATACGTCGGTGTCGGGGGACAGTGGCGGGTACGATTATTCAGCGCGTTTTCGCGCGAATCAATAGAGACGAGCCGGAGATAACCGGCAACGATGATACAGGCCGGATCAAAAGTCTCCGTGGCAGGCTCCGCGCGAGCCGTTTGATCGTTCGCTCGAACGATAATGAAGAATGCGGTGGGCGTAAGTCGGAGTCCGCTAATGATATACAAATTAAGAATCCCCGGTCGACGACGTGCCCCGAAACGAAACGAAACGAAACGAAACGAAATGCGACGAACTAATTGTTCGAGAAGACGGAAATAATAATAATTACCGGAGCCAGTGGGGCGCGCGGATAGATTCGAGTGGCGAGTCTGCAGGGCTGACTCGTATCGGAACGGAATCAATTAAGATCGATGGCTAACCGGAACAGCAGGTTGGTCAGGGCCACGACAAACGAGCCGGATGCAAGAGAGCCGGACGCAGTTTAACGGGGACATTCGGGTGCACGGGGTGCGTCGAATTAATCGTGCACACTTACATTTCGTAATTATCATCGAAACTTCAAAGACGAGGGCTTCCACGGGCTACCGCCGAAGTGGTTTCATTAGCATAAAAGTTCAAAGGCTGTGCCTACAAAGCGACCGACCGGTAGCCCCTGCCAGAAGATACGCCTGTGCGAAGAGCTACCTCTTTTTCTTGTTCTTCTTCTTCTTCTTGCGTCTACCTTTCTCTCTCTCTCTCTCTCTCTCTCTCTCTCTCTTTCTCTCTCTCTTTCGCGTGAGCGCTTTCCTTTTCCTTCTTTTGTTTCTTTTTTTACATCCTAACCCGCAAGGCAAGTGTCTTGACCAGAGAAGAAAAGGAGAGCCAAAGGAGCGGAGACGAGGAGAATCCGACAAGTGAGTTCTTCTCAAGGAGGGAAACGATAGGGGTGAGAGCGGAGAGATCGGGAACGACAGAACCGAACCCGAAGAGAAGGAGAACGCGCAAAGAGAGCGAGTGAAAGAGAGACGCGAAAACGACGAGGGAAAGAGACCGACTACCCGATGGAAAGAGAAGGAGGGATTATGGTCGTGAGTTTGCTGAGGGACGATGGCCAGGGACGAAGAGGGGTAACTCAAGACGGGTCTAAGTGAGTCTTCCGGCCGACAGGCAATGATAGCCCTGAGAACTGACCTGACCTCCGGATATGTGTTGCGCATATACGTGGGGACACAGACACCAGGCCAGTCACGAACGTGTCACAACATTGTCCGCTTCTATTCGGGCCCTGGCTGATCCGTAATAATGGCTTATTTCGTAAATCGGAGATTCGTAATGGGGTACGCACGCGCGCCAACGATAGGTAAGCGAATAGTATGCGGTCAATTCGGCATAAGCGGTTTGCATGATGCCGAAGAGTTTCGGCTGTTGAGGTTACGAGGTGAACACCGAAGACCAGACCATTAGGGATGGGAAGATGAACGGCGTTCCCAAATGGAATTCGACCGGCTTTAGCGATCGAGCGATTCGCTCGCGCCGCCACCCCTGGCGAAAAGTACTCGATCACACGAATCAAATCGTCCTATTAATTATTTAACCCTTGCTACCCTTCCTGAGACACCGATCTGACATGTTAATATAGCCGCGTCATCGCTAGATTACCGATCTTTAGGCAAAACGGAAGTTTCCTGTCCAACCATAAAAATTATCGTATAAAAATACCTCGGAAAATGCAAATACTTGTCTTTGCATTATTTTCTATTCGAGAATACTGTACTTTAAAAATTTAATATTGTCATTGAAGTTCTAATCGTTTTACAAATCTTCGATATAAAAAAAGGAAGATTATTAATTGTGTTTTCTTCCGTAATAATTTGATCGTACTGAAAAAATACGTTAAATCCACGATCTAATTGTAACACATCGATCCAATACTTCCCTTCGTTAAAATCGACAGAAACATCGAGAATAGAATAACGAATTCTCATTTGGATAAAATAGAAATTAGGAAACGTCAATTAACGAACGCGTAAAACGAAACCTTTAAACTAGTCTTCAAAAGGAATCAAATAAAAAATTAATAATTAAAGAATTTATTTATTTAAATCTTGTTTGATAAATAACTCTGGGCCAATAAGTGATTGAATATAAAAATTAATATGTCTACTTTTACACAGAGCACGGATAAACCATAAGCGAACGTTCTTTTTGCAATGTCTGTCATCTTCTTTACACTGCAAAGTATATAAATTCGCATACAATGAAAGAACAAAGTCGTGTGTTCTTTATTAATATTTTCTTAGAATACCGATAGATTTCTTTTTTTAATTTCATTGTTTCAATGTACATATACGACATTATTTCCCGTTTTTAATATGGGAAACAAATAATTGCTTTAGCCATCGTATTCAGGATTTTGATCACTTTCCGCCGGGGGTGGTGTACTGTATCAGATTATTATTAATTTTTCTTTGATCTCGATTCGCAATGCTCAATGGAGGAAATTAAAAATCCGGTCTTCATCGAGAGGGCTGTTCCATAAATAAGGATGAAAAAAAGATTGATAGAGAAAATGAGTATTCGGACTCTTCCTGCGGCACAAGAGAGTTTATTAGAGTTTTAATTAACGGAACAATCGCTGCACATCATGTACCAATTGGTGCCCAATATTCTCACCTATTATTAGTATATAGTAGTAACACACGATTATATATTTTATCGATTAACACGTTAAACGCTGTGTCAGTCCTTGGAGACCGCCAGTGTGAAATCAAGACAATATATCGCATATAATACAGTTTTAATTGAAAAATATTCATACAATCTTATTTACGATTATTGGAATTATAAAAATGCATCCACGAGGAATGGGTCGCCAGATTTATTTCTTTAAATATAAATTAACAACAAAATGGCAAAGAAGTTAGACTTTTTTATACAGTCCTGTAAAATAGCTTTCGTTAAAACAGAAAAGGAGACATTTTTTTTTAAAGAGAAAATCAGAAAAGTGAAATGGGAAGCGACATAAAATAGATTTTCATATCTGTATTAAACTAAAAATAGTAAACCTTATAAATAATCTCGAGATACCAAAAATAATTGATCCACCACTCGGATAGGTTCATCGAAAAAAAGTAACGAAATGTCCAAACGTTTAACAATTGCTACAGCAAAAAAGAAAGTGTTCTAACGGTGCAATAGAAAGTATGTTTCTAATTGTCGACGATTGCACGGTAAAATCTAGGATCCGAAACGTTTGACGAGCAGCTCTCCGTTTCGATAGGAATAATACCGGTCGTGGCGAGCGTTTGTCTTAAATGGCGAGCGCTTTTGCGAAGCGCGGTTTAATTCGCGTAAATTGCACTTCTCGTGTACGCTCGGTCAAGATACCTATAAGCAGAACACAAATTACACGATACAGCAAATCACGGAATGATGACATAATGCCTCCTACGCGTCCCAGCAGCCTTGGCGTTGTCAGATAATTAACTGAACATGTGACCAGCTTCCGTAAGAACCCAGGCCTGCGCGATCGAGTTTACGACGGACACGAGCGATAAGTATCGCGTCGTCTTTCCTCCTCGTTATTATTCCTCGAAAAATCACCGGCACCGGAAAAATTACGATACGCGACATCCAGGCAGAAGCAGCAGGCAGCAACAGCAGCAAGCCGCAGAGATCTCTGCTTCGACGTGGCCTGGCTGCGACGAAGACGTCCCGGTTGTCAGATTGAATTTCCGGACGCGGTTAAATCAGTTCGAAGGAGCACCTCCTTCCCTCGAGCCTCCCTCCTTCCCCCCCACACCGTCCCATCCATCCATTTAATCGTCTACTTCGTAATTTGAATTTCTGAAAACGACGTGTCATTAACATCGGGCCGACCATTTGCCGCGTCTTACTTATGTTCGACTTAAACCTTAATGAGAGCCATACGGTAAGTTCGCGTAGCGACGCGCTTAATGACGTCGAAGGTATCAGTTTAAAAGGAGCGACGAGGGAGAGCGGATCGAGCTTAAGGTCGTAGGTCGATCGATGGGCAACAGTGCACGCCGCTGAAGGAGCCATTTGTCTTCGTAGCTACTTTGCTTGTCAAACGCGCCGGACGATTATAATGGCCGCGTACGTTCAACGCCCATGATTCAACACGCCCGTTTTAAGTTGATATCCTATGCGACTTCGCCTTTCGAGCATGGTTAACCCTCTTCAAACCTGTGAAAAGGGAACTTTCGAATACTTACCGACAATGATCCCGAATCGGTGACGGGACTTAACCCTCGTGCCACCGTCGCGAACGGCCGTTCCTGCTTTAATGATCGATACTTTCCGCTTAGATTCCTCTTTCGAAAATGGAACGCGACGAAAATATTTTCCCGAGAAATTTGCCCTGAATTGGTCTTCTTGATCTTCGTCGCTGGTTTTGTTACCATTTTCTGTGGCTGGAGAATCTGAGAATGTTTAAATGCCATTCGTAACACGTTCTGGAAAATTCTGTTAACACGATAACTGCCCAACTGACGACCTCAAAAATTCCATAGAATTAAATTAGTATATTTAATGAAGCAGCGATTGAAAACTATTAATGTATGGCACATAGTCATCTATCAACCTTCTTGTATTCTTTAGATATAAACTAAATTGAATGCAACGAATATATCAACCTACAAATTTATTTTTAAACATGGACAAATAATTCTGTCACCCATATGCGGGTGACATGGCAGTCAACGTGTTAACGTTTTGATTTTATACTTGCTTCTCAGAGGTGTGGTTTATGTTAAAGAATTAGCAGAATGGGTCTCCTGCTAATTTTTATGATTGGATCAGTCTTCGTCTCTGGTTTTGTTACCATTTTCTGTGGTTGGAGCGTCTAAGAATGTTTGAATGCTAGTCATAACATGCTCTGGGAAAATCTGTTAACGTTTCGATTTTCTACTTGCTTCTCAGAGGGGTGGTTTATGTTAAAAAATTAGCAGAATGGGTCACCTGATAATTTTTATGATGGGATCATCTTCGTCGTTGGTTTTGTTACCATTTTCTGTGGTTGGAGCGTCTAAGAATGTTTGAATGCTATTCGTAACACGTTCTGGGAAATTCTGTTAACGTTTTGATTTTATACTTGCTTCTCAGAGGTGTGGTTTATGTTAAAAAATTAGCAGAATGGGTCACCTGATAATTTTTATGATGGAATCATCTTCGTCGTTGGTTTTGTTACCATTTTCTGTGGTTGGAGCGTCTAAAAATGTTTGAATGCTAGTCGTAACATGCTCTAGGAAATTCTTTTAACGTTTCGATTTTCTAGTTGCTTCTCAGAGGTGTGGTTTATGTTAAAAAATGAGCAGAATGGGTCTCCTAATCATTTTTATGATTGGATCAGTCTTCGTCTCTGGTTTTGTTACCATTTTCTGTGGTTGGAGCGTCTAAGAATGTTTGAATGCTAGTCGTAACACGCTCTAGGAAATTCTTTTAACGTTTCGATTTTCTAGTTGCTTCTCAG
>CM052083.1:6207217-6225371 GCA_028453745.1 Agapostemon virescens
GGGGGTGGTTTATGTTAAAAAGTTAGCAGAATGGGTCTCCTGATGATCGTACAAGAATTACACACTTTTAACGTTGCTGTTGCTTGTAGAGTCTTTTCGTCTGTAAAGACATTGTTCGGTAAATTTGTTGATAATTGAACGGAAAAGTTAGTGGTTCGCAATATTTATGGGTTATTATAATTAACTTATGGGTATTCATTAAGATAGTCACGAAGGCCTCCAATCTTTAATGAATAGAACAAAACGTCTTGCGTAACGCTTGCATCAAACAAAGTATATACCTACTTAACAATAATTCCGACGCATTACGTAAGCGAAGCTTCGCTAAATGTAACCCTAAACGTACAATTTACGAATGCTCGTGTTTGAAAAGTTTTAAACAATCCCTTCGCGGACGGGGATTTTCGGAAATGTTGAAACTATCCACATCAGCAAGCTAAATCTTCTATTGAAATTTTTAAATCTGGGGATAAAGGAAGAACATATTGTTTATGACTAAAATAATGCAGTTACTTTTTTGCAACATTAAGGACAGAATATATGCACCCGATGACGCCAATATAACGACACTCGTCCTGAAAGGGTTAATCGTATCGTTCGCGTTACAATTAGTGGCATTAACGACGACGGTAACGTAACGCCGTGATAAAAATCCGTGCGAAGAATACGGAAAAGAAAAAAAGAAATAATGAACAGACTTGTTAGTGCAAACTCGACACTCCCCGATCCACTATTCTAAGATAGTCCGTGAAGCCGACTAATTGCGAGAGAGCTATATTTTAATAAGTCGTCTGCGAGAGATACACCAAGATGGAGGAAGGGGAAGACGAAGAAAAGAGGATTCGCTGGGAACGAGATGGATCCCTAATGAAGGCAGAAAGCGGAGGAGAGTGTACCGAGAATTCAACACGATGTTAACCGGCCGATCACCCTTTTTCAACCCCCTATGGATGCCACTCGATCCACCCGACAAATTCGAAGACAGACGAGGGAGAGTGGGGAGCCGATTGCATCTTGATTTAGCACCGAATTTCTGGTTTCGCCAATTATTCGAGAAACGTTTATGAACGTTAATTCGATCGCTGTTACTCGATAGTACTGAAATATATTAAATAAATATTGGATGGTCAACAACACGGTGCATAACCGTCGACGATTAATGAAATATAGACGAACGGTACATAGATGCGCGAATTCGTGTACAGGTCTCTATTTCGAAAATGAAACATTATCGTCACAACGATTTTAAATATAGACTTCTTTCCGACACGTCGAATTGTTCTTTTGTCTTCGACGAAACAAAGCTGTCGATTCGATATAATCGAAAGGATTACGTAACCGGTTAAATGACGATTTTAATAATTATAATTATAACTCTATCTCGCAAGTGCGCGGTCAGCTTCTTAACTGGGACACAACTATTTAATAATAAATTCAATTACAATCCCATAGCTTTGCCGACTTATTTTAAAAAATCGAGAAATAGAGAAGAATTGTATTGCAAGTTCGATTAACTGTAGGCTTACATACCACTCTACAAATATACGCGTCTACGCTAATTCTAACCATCACTTTAACACTTTGACTGCCATGTCACTCACATATGGGTGACAGAGCAATTTGTCCATATTTAAAAATAAATTTGTACATTAATATAATCGTTGCACTACATTTAGTTGAGAAGGTAGAAGGACAACTATTTGTCTATCTGAAATTGATATCTCGATTGATTCGAACGAACTTAACCTGCCCCGATATTATACCTCTCAATTGTGCCGCGTAATTGTGGCAATATCGGCGGATTTAACCGAAAGTCAGTAAAACGAGTCGGCGCAACCGTCAACGTCAAGTCAGCTCGAGACAGGGCCAAAAGGGTTAACCATACGACTCGTCCGCAAGATATTGCACGCGATACTGTAGCTCGTATCCGCACGCACGGCCGTGCAGATCGCTAATTAGCATTCTCATTGAAAAAGGCTTTTCTCCGGCGAGTGGGGCGAATCGTGGGGGATATCGCAGGGCCTCGAAATAAAAAAAAAAGAGGAGGCCAGCACAAAGGGCGTAGCAAAGCGAGCTGCTTGCGGAAAGAGGCGGTCACGGCGTGTTTCCGCGTCCCCTGCATCTCCGCCGCGTTATTTGCTAATTCGGAAGCAATGTAAATAATCGGGCGTGATCGCGTCCGGAGAGCTAGAGAGAGAAAGAGAAAAAAAGAGAGAGGAAAAGAGAGAACACGTCACGGAATAAGCCTAACCGGGCCTCTCCAGGAACCGAGGAGACGGGCTTCACTGACCACGTGGCCAGGTCGACGACAAAGTATAGTCTCGCGGCGTTCCGTGCTCCGAGCAGGTGCAACGGGTCAATAAATGTCCGATCGTTTGCGGTCATCCAGGTGTATCGCCTTCCGTAGCATTGTCAACAAGTTCCGGATCTGAGATACACACCCGCCTGCATCGTATCTCGGGGAAACACGCCGCGGCAGACCGAGGCGCGCGATCTTTTGTCGGATTCCCGTCGTGCGAGTCCGCGCGAGCGCGCGATCAATTCATTTTCCAGCGGCACGGCAAGCGTGTGCATTCAATTTCTTAATGAGGTTTATTACACTCCGCACAGTACTTTCTGCCGTTCTGCCCTCTTTTTCTCTCTCACTCTTTTCCTCTCACCTCCTCCCTACGGCTCTTTCTCTCATTCTCTTACGCGGTGTCCCCTTTGTCCCGCGCGCACTCCAAAACATTCCGCGTTTGATAATAATTTTTATTTCCCTGTTATTCTCACGCCCCAGGTGTTCGCATTGTGACTTCATTAACATTACCCGGGCCACTCGATACACTTTGATTACCGACCGACACCACGGCGCCTACTTCTCGCATCCGCGAGCTCCTTCCTCCCCCGACGACCCCCGGACGCCGCGCGATCCTGCGTCTAGACGAGAACAGATTTTCCTCGGGGAAAATCGTTATTTTTTGCTGGGCGGTTTCGGGACGAGCGACGACGATATCACGGGCCACCGTATTGTCTCCTTCTCTCTTTCTCTTTCTCTCTCTCTCTCTCTCTCTCTCTCTCTCATGCATACACGTCGTATCTCTCTCTCTTTCTCTCTCTCGCTCGCGCTCTCTTTTTCTCTGCTCTGGATATTCAACCGCGTATCCACAGGAAACTTTTTCCTGTTCTTTCTGCGCGTCCACCCTTTTTCTCGTTGGTCCCGGACGCCGCGTCCGCCTCCTCCGGCTCTCTCCCTTTCTTTCATGTCCTGCCGCAAGGTTTCGTTTTATAACCACGTAAACTCTGTTTAATTAACGCGTGGACTGAAAGAGGAGGAATTTTCGATGTAAGCGGCGCATTGCACCGGCGGCAGCGGGTGCATAAGGTACGCGGGCGGTGCACGGCGCTGCACGGCGAGGCGCGCATTGCGATGATCCTACGTCGGTGATGGAGTTGGTCGAGACGGTGGAGGAGTAAATGGTTAGAGGTCGGTCTGCAGGGGTTGCAACAGGGAGGACCGTAATACCCGGTGCCGGCGGTGGTCGTACCGTTGCCTCTGATGGTGTGGTGGTGATGGGCGACGGTGGTAGTGGTCGGGCACTTGAGAGAGCTCACCGTTTCCCTTATTCCTTCAATCAACGTCAGCTGGGGAGGCAAGTCTAGTGTGTACCCTGAGCAAATACTCGCGTTCTCCGCACTAGAGCAGCATAGAGCTCAATGACTACATCATCCACGAAGGTGGTGGTTAGCTAGACGCGCCTTTGCCCCATCCCGGGGCAGACAGTCATCGAAATCGATTCTTTCCGTGAAATAAACGGCGGGCTTGCAAATACTGGACGGTATTATAGTAAATACGAGCGTGCACCGGGCTCCTGGAATCCGCGAACCGTGCTGGCGAAAAGATGCGGGGATTCTGCGAACGATATCGCGTCGTCGTCGCGTCATCGACGTTGCCCTGCGATATCTTAACCCCTTGACGTGTCACTTATTTTACAATAACTGTGACTAGACAAAAAGAAAAGACTAATTTGTAGTTACCGTGTGCCTAGCTGTTCTCCAATGACTGTATACAATGTTAACCCTTTGCAGTCGAATGGTGACTCCGAGGCACCACTAAAAATTGTCACATTATCGTGTACAAATTGTAAATGACTCAACTGCTATGAATTTAATTGCAAGAAAAATTTAATTGTTGTCAGAACGAGTAATAGTAAAAGAACTAATATCTATTAGATAAAATAGATCAGGTAGAATGAAAATATTCTAGGTCGGGAGGAATGTCTTGGTTTTCGAGTTAAAACAGTTTCGAGTGCAAAGGATTAATATATAATGACCGTATACAATATAAAATGTTGTTTCCGTGTAAAGAAAATTAAGGAAATACATGTTTAGAAGATTCACTTCGAAATCTTGATCACGAGTCTGGCTCGTTGCTGTAGGGCAAGGGGTTAACACATTCGGCGACGTATGAGCCATTCAATTAATTATGAGCTGATTTGCTTGTTTCTGAACAACGAGTAGTTAAAGAAACTATTTCAATTCTTATACAGTTTTGTAAGATAGTATGTTTTAATTGAATATTCGTCATGTACAATTTAATAGAAACAAACAATGTACAACAATTAAATTTTTAACAATTTCAAAGATACAAGCATAGCGACGTAAAAATTCTTGTAAATAATATTCTGACAATTTTTAATGGTGCCTCGGAGTCACCATTCGAGTGCAAAGTGTTAAAACTTTAATTAGTTGGAATCACAAAAACGATTATAAAATTAATTTTTGCAACTGGTGTTTCTTTACCAGAATTTTCTAAAGAACAATTATCGTAAATACGCGGCAGGCATCGAATGACATAGACAGCCTTTAAAAGTATTTTTAACTGTCTGCAACACGCGGTAAAAGTAGCCAGTGCGTTAAAAATAAAATTACGCAGAAAGTTGCTCGCACACCGATATTCATATTTGTAACCATAACATAGTGAAAGTACCTAATTCTTCTTAAAGAAATAGTTATATTAGATCGTTATCAAAATTCGTGCTCAATTTTCGAAAGCCTCGTTGGATCGTATTATATCTAAGTTTATTTTCAAATCAAACACGAACTCATAGAATGATCGGCTTCCTTACAAACCCATAAAATCGTATATATCGCGGTGTCAATTTCGACCTGCGTCGTTTCGAAGACCGTCGAAAGTCTGCTTTCCTTCGAATTTCAGAACCGTGTGAAACGTTCGGCCGTGCTCGCGACTGGTGGGACACTTCTTGAAAACAAAGAGGAACAATACGAAAGAACAAAAAGATGGATGAACCGTGGCAAAAGCTGGTCCCTCGCGGGTACGCTCGGTCCGTGTGCTTCGGGACCCGGCTGACAATTAGGGCGTCGATGTCTCGTATCTGGAAAGATCTCGTTAAAGTAGGAAGGAAGAGGGCCGGATACACGGCGGTAACGCATGTATCATGGGTCGTCTAAACAAGCTGTTTAGACGACTTCAAGTTAACCCAAATTGACTCAATTGGATTAACCGCGCCGTGGCTCATCCGACACTTGGGAACCGGCCTGTTCCGGCGTCACCGTATCCGCGAGAGAGCCAGTCCTTCGCTTCTCATGCAAATACGCATCGCGTTATTCCACCACTTCGACCCCACCTCCCTGTCCTCCTCCCTCTCGAGTCTTTTCGAGACGCTTTTTTCTCACCCGGTTTTCCTGTCCCCAGCCCTCCTTGCCCTGTCCGCGAATTTAGCTGGTTAGCTAAATTGACGGGCGTTTGGGAAAATTGGTTCGCCCACTCGTCGCTCCGCTTCTGCATCTGGCTCGCTCTTGCAAGGAGACTCTTATCGGCATCTCCGTCGCCAGGTGTTTGCAACATCAATCACGACTCTCGATGCTATGCTTACCGCGAGCACGTAGAACCGACGAACTTTTGCAAAATTTCTAGCAAAATCCGGTGAACTCTAGCGAAATTAAGAGGCCAAAATTCGGAGACTCTAAGAGAATGTTAAAGCGAAAGGAAGATCCTAGAGCCAGAGGTGTAACCTTAATTTTATCTAAAGACAAACCTAGCACCTCGCAAAAATAATGCAATTCGGTAGACGGCAGCGGAAGTTATTTTCTTGACTCCCCATTGGCGAATCTCCCTAACCTCGTTGACCTACGATTAATAAAAAAAAGGTTCTACAAGTTTAACTTTGTTTTACATGATGGCTACGCGGCAGCTTGTCTCGAGTAGTCCAGCAGCGGACGCGTTCTCGAGATCTTGAGAAACAACGAGGACGAGCGAGTCCGAGAGAAAGACTCGAGCAGTTCCAAGAAAGGCTGAATGGCATAGCTCTCGGTCGCAGTTAGGCTCGGGGGGGAAAAAAAAACTTGTCTATTAAGCGGGTGGCTGGCGTAATTCGATTCGCGCGGAGTCTGGGTGCCGTGTACGCGGACCACGAGCAGCAGTCTTCCGCTCCTCAAGCCAGTTTCGCGCGCACACACGTGACTCGGTGACGCACGTCGTTCTCCTCTGTCCTGTCTCTCATGTCAATTTACGGGCGAGGGCCGCGGAAGGAAGAGACGGCGACGAGGAGGAAGAGGGAATCGTGTGTATGCTGCTGCGGAGGAGGTGGAGGCGGAGGTGGAGCGAGGAGGAAGCGCGCAGAGACGAGGAGAGGCCCGGTCGAGGCTTACGCTAAATCGTAGGATCGGGGGAGTGTTGCATGGATTGGAGTGTCCGTTCCTTGACTAACCCGTGGACCCTACGCGTAACCCATACACACGACTCGTTTTCTCCTTCTCCGCACCGTCGGCAGCCTCCTCGCTGCATCTCTCTTCCTCCAGATACCCCTCTCCGAGCGATCCGCTTATTATCGTTGCACCCGGCCGGACCCGACCCGACCCGGCCCGGCTGTCTTTCTCTCTTGGCCGCTCTCCGCGATATATGGATCGTCGGAAGTCACCTTCCTCATTATCATACCAACAGGCTCACTCGCTCACTCGAGCACAGCCTTCATCCTGTGCCCTAGTCACTTACGGATCACGGGTGTTCAACCCAAGTGCGGGCCGGCCCGATCGTCCGACGATCGAAAGGGCCGAACGACGGCCCGTCACGCCGGACCCACCGAGAAGAGAGAACCACTGGCCTGGGGGACAAGACGCAAGTCCATTATACTCAATCACGCCGTGATTGGCTCAAACGATCAGACTACCGCTCGCCGCGCGTCGTTCTACGGAGATTCGCGCGGACGTGCCGCGTTCAACTTCGTAACGTCAAGAAGAAGAGATCCTGCTTTGCGCTCGTACCCACTTCCCCTCGTTTCTTGAATTTCCTCTGGACGCTGTCTGGCGTCGGATCGGATCCGTACCAGTTGCACTACTCGCCTACGGTAGCTTCGTGGTTCGAACATATTTCGCTGCTTCTCGATACACCTGTAACGCGAAGTCTTCAAATTATTTATATTATAGAAACAATCGGTTTCCGGTTTTCCTTCGTTTTTAAAAACCATTTTTTGAAGAGAAGTTATCGAAATTCTTGGATCCTCCACATTTTTCGGACTCTGCTGAATAGCGGACGAACGGGAATTAACCCTTTGACCTACGATTTATTTTATGGAGGTGATTAGAATTTTGTCGACGTTTTATAATTTTGTTGAATGTTTTTTATTTTTAATAAACTTCATATCGACGATGATGAAATTGATTTTTATTTGGGATTTAAGGGAGTTAAAAACATCCCTGTTTTATAAATTGTCTTCGAAATCTTCGCCACAAGCCTGACTCGTTATTGTAGTGCAGGGATGAATATATCGAATACGAAACAGTACGAAATAATAATATCAGTCTCTTATTTCCACCTCGTTGAAATAATTTAAACAGATATTCGATGCTTTTTTGTAATAAATTGCTGCAATGCTTGAAGTGCCTGTTACGGTTTCCAATCAAGTTGTACGATGCATTAAATATTATAAACCAGCAAATAATAAGCTTGTTCTCTGTGCGTCTTCCTCGATGTACAATCGCCAACAAATGTTTAACGACTTCTCAGAAACCTGATTCCTTTTTATTAGAAAAAATGAATGATTCGAAAAACGTGCACCTCGTTGTGCATCGACGACAGCGCTTCGCCAAGGTCCCGGCATAATCAAAATTAATCTTGTAAAGCAAAAGTTGCAAGAAAATTATCTTATTGATCGCCTAGCATCGATTTTTAAAAAACGTCTCGCAATTTCTCGAAAACATTATTCGCTTTTACAAGAATAAAACGGCCTGTGTTTTCCTTATTCTAAAATAAATCTCAGCTGTCTCGTGACATAGTTAGTGGTTAAGAGCAACAGTCGACAATTATTAAACAAGTATCCACAATCTTGAAGAATCAGACTTCGTAACTCGAGTACGCGGCGAGCCATTAGCAGCTAATCAAGTGCAAATATGCGATCGAAATTCGTCGATATCCGCTCGATAAATCGTTCCACGGCGGCCAGGTGTTTCGTGAACGGATCAAAGGTGTGTCCTATGCATTCCGTTTCCAGAACCCGGAATGTAGACCAAGGTCCAGCTGCAACAAAAGCCGTGGCACGCTCCGAGCGGATCCCATTCTGCGTTTATCTGTTCCCGCATCTGTTCCGCTAGATCCGAAAGATGACTTTCCATCTCTGGCCGGATATCTGTCTTTCTCTCTGCCATGGAGTATTTTTTGTATTTTGTTTCGTTTTTTTATTGCAGTCTCGTGCGTGGAAGAGATAATCAGGAAACGGCTACGTCCGTGTGCTCGATATCTCGAATCGAGGATCGCGTCTAGCCACGGCAACGCGACCGCCTTAATAGACGTTGAACCATGGCCCGCGGCTCCTTTTTCGTTCGGTTTCCCTGGACAATGGGCTTCGGAGTATCGTGTTTTGCCGAGACTTCCGTCACATTCGAGGCGCGATGCATCTTCCCTTTATTTCTGTTCCGCGACACTTGGAGGCATAAATCCGCGAATAACGGCGCGGAAGAACCGTAGGATCTCGCAGTTTTCGGTACCTGGCATACTTTCCGCGATCGCGGCTTCCGGTCGTGCTGGGCACCGGAGGATCTCGCGAGCCAAACGCCCGAGAGCACGGGAACTTTGGCAATTGAATATAATTAAGCAATCTCGGAACGGCCGGCAATGGCCGACGACGACGACGGGAAAAAGCCGGCGCAGCAAAAAGCTGGAGAGCACGCTGGCCGGCTGCCATAAGGAGACCTCACCTCGAAATGCCAACGACAATAATGCCGATAATCCTGGCCCGCTCCTGCTTGCCAATATGCTGCGGACGTATCTACATAACTACCTCGGGAAAGTAGCCCGTGGCCAATAAAAAGCAAACAGAGAAAGAGACCGGCGAATCTGTCGTTAAGCCTCTCCGCGATCTGCTTCTCACTGATTACTCGACTCCCAAATCTGGGACTCTTGCTTGGCACCGAGAAAGGCGGAGAAGCTCTTACCCTAAAAGCTGCATGCTCGCAGCCACCGTTCACCCATTGCGATCGACCAACAAAGCGAAAAATTTTAGATAAGATCTTGGTTCGCACTCGGACTGTCATCGCAACGGGTCAACTCGTTTGGCCAAGCAGACGTTGGCAAGTCAAGCATTGGCAGGTCAATTGTTAGTGTTTATTTATGGCCGCGTACCCGGGGTAGAAAAATCTGCAGGTGGCGCAGTTAACCGATTTACCAGCGGCAAAGATGCTCGGATCTGTCTGGAATAGCGCTAAGACAATGCCACGTCAAAAATTAAAAAAGAAATACAATTATCGCTTCTCAACATCTATTAATTTCGTTTGCCCGTTTGATACGCGAGATCTATAGTCGCAAAAATGAATTTTTCAGTCCAGATCGCTAATTCTGATATTTATCGCAAAGCGATGGTCAAAGGGGTTAATTATTCGTAGCGATAATAGAAACAGCAAGGTTGATCGCATGAACACGAATTCCTTTTATTTAACTATGTTCTTACGTAGAAAGCTGCACACGACCCAGAGAGATTGAATAGAGCACACAAAACATTAAGATAAGATCTAACCTCGTTGGCGAACTGCAACAATAATGGCGCATAATAATGGAAACTACGATGCAAATTGCATTGAATTCTTTTTGTTTTACCGTGCTATTTTTAACAAGGTTATTGGTTTAGTGGTACACATTGGTGGCCGACACCGGTTAAGAAACTCGTTTCTACATTGTTTTCTAATTTTATGTATAAATCGATCTTAGTTGCTGTGAATAAATTATCGAACATCTCTCACCGCTGAAAATGCGCTTTGCTATTTTTAAAATCGAGCTACATTCTCGCTGTTCAGTTTTTATAATTTATAATTTATCAGTTTTTTATAATTTGGAGAATCTTACAGTTTATGTTGATTACGATTTTATAATTTATAGCATTTACATAAATTTTTATTGATAACAAAAAATGAGTAGACCAAACGTAAAATCGCAAAGACGTACGAACAGTTTGAAAATGCAGCTGCGGTATCTTCAGCTCTACAAAATTATTGCTTTCGTATCTTGCAATTAATGCAAACGATTTTTATCTCGTATACAAACGCACGAAGTTTGTATCAAATTACCGACAATGTTTTGACGGACAACATCTGCCCGACATTGATTTCACCGACAATATTAATTCACTGACAATGTTTAACATCGACACTTGTTTCACCGAGGTTGATTCCGCTGACAATATTAATTCACCGTTACTGACTTTGTGTTTACTTACGTACATATATAACGCTGAATTTATACGCCATTATCGTTGTGCCGCGAAGTAGCAATTATGGTAAAATTCTACATTTAAATAACCGTAAGGACATTAGGGAACTACTACGCATCGAACTGCATGCGAATCATAATTAACCAATCAGCTGTGTTCGACGAGCATACTCGTCATGGACAATTGGCAGTATTTTCTATCAAAACTAAAATGTATTCGTAAATTTCAATGTGTCTAGAATATTTTGAAATCAAGACGAAATAAAACAAAAAGGTATAAATAATTTCAGATTAATTCATGCATCTTCGTGTGCTCTGGCTAGAACTTTTGATTTTCGCGACACACAAAGAATAAATATTAAAATTATTTATAATATTTACCATTCATAACAAATCTGAGAAGACGTAAGAATTTTTACGCCGAGGAAACGCAATGGGACGAAATCGTAATTTAATTTCGGTATCGACGGTTGATACAGTTGTGTGTCGGTGTCGATGAATTAACCCTTTGCACTCGAAGCTGTTTTACCTTCGAAAACCAAGATGTGCCTTCTGGTCTCGAAAAGTTCACTTTACGTGATTTATTCCCTTTTATATATATTCAGGTTTCTACTATTATTCATCTTTCCAACAGTGGAACTGATGTCACTTTCCTAGATGCAAGAATAGTAATGTAAAATTTATTTCAAATAATGGCATTGCAATTTTTAGTGGTGCCCCAGAGTCACCATTCGAGTGCAAAGGGTTAATAGTCTCGGTGAAGCAAATATCGATGCAAAAATTGTCGGCGGAACGATTGCCGCTAATTTTACAAATTACACGTTACGTTTATGAACCTGGTAAGAGCGAGTGCGTCTGTTGCACACAAATCCGCAGCGAAGTCAAGTAACGGTCATTATCCGGAAGATGCGTCCCCGTCTGGGACACATTCTCGACCCGGTGGAATCGCGGAGAGGCGGGAAACGCGATTCCGAAGACAGGAACTGGCTTAGACAGTTACTCCACCCTGGCACGAGTCAACCGGCTGGCTCGCGCGACTTCGAAGACGTTGGAAAAGTAGGGGTTCTCGTGTGTGCCCCCAAGACGTTAGGCCGACCTCGGTGGGGCTGCCAACAATGGCAACAAGAAGCCGAAACGTCGGTTACGCCTTGTAACGGCAGCTGGCACGCGCTCCTCGGCTCCTAAGGAGACCTTTCTTCTACCTTCTTTGCCCTTCTCCTTCGTCTTGTACGTTGGGGAACGGCCAAAGAGGGAAGCCTGTCTCGAGAAGTTACCTTACCTGAATGCTGCCGGGGGATACCTGGACATTTAAATCGTGGGACGCCACCCGGCTGAACCACCTGAATGCTAGCAAGGGGGGCCTCCTTGATCTTGCAGTGGTGTCGAACAACGGAGACCGTGCCAAACCCAAATTTCGCTCGCCGTTCTCACAACACCGAACTGAAATACGCATTTCAGAATCTCGAAAACATTCCCAGCAAATTCAGCTGAATAAAAGTACACAGCATTTTTATTCGCAAACCCGAAGAACCTCGTTGCTTCTTTAAATTTTTCTGCATTTTGCAAGTAAGACCACCGGGCGATTTTTAAAATTTCTGAATTAAATTCTGTACACAGACGGATGTGCTCGTCGTGTGTAAATCTTCGTGTAAAAGGATTACTTACCAAAAATTAAAACGTACTAGTTTCAGTTTTTTTTATAATTGATCAATTAAGGCAAATGGAAGAATTCGTTTGAAAAGAATCGTGTGCAGATTGTTTAGAAACGTGTAGACGCTTCGGACGTCGGAAGCTAAGGGATGGGATAAGAGTCGTTTCTGAGGGGATGATTTTCGAGAATAAGAATCATTTGTATCGGCGGCGAGTTCCTTCCCGAACCACGGCGAGTTTAAATACCACGAAGGTCCCCCTTGGGAAGTAACGTCTACGCCACTGAGGGCAAGGACCGTTGTTCCTACTTCCTTTCGAGAAGGAGGACGAAGGGCGCCGCAGGATTTTTTGTAGCTTTCAATATTAGACGTTAGCGTTTCCCACAGAGAGAAGTCATGGGAACACATAGAGAGGAAAGCCAGCGAACGTCTCGTGAAAATTCTCCGAGGAGATTTGCGATCGCAGCTTGGGAAGTTTTCCGGGCAGCCGTCCTCTACCCCCGTATAAAGGAAACGCACGGTGAAATCCTTCTTCCCCAATAAATTGATCGTCCCCCAGATTCACAAGCTTACCTCTTCTTTGACATTTTTAAAATATTACCGTCGAAGTTTCCGTTGAAATCTTACCTGATCGAAGATAATGTTCCGACCAACGGGGAGACGTCCTTTAACTCACAGAAATTATGGAAATTATGGAAACTCCTGACTGCGAGTTTCTTACTTTGGATTGCTGGAAACTGTTTCACACTTTGGCTGCCAAACTAGCATACTGAAATAAAAATTGAAGAAATAAATTGTATGCCGTGAAGTGCTCCCTCTACCTTCTTGTACTTTCTGTATAATCATCAACTTTGGTACAAATGAATATATAATCGCAAAAATTTATTTATAAGCCGTACAAATAATTCCGTCACTCATATATGGGTGACATGGCAGTCAAAGTGTTAAACGGTGGCCAATACATAGTTTGAACTATCAATAATTGCATTTTTTAACGAGTACAAAAGTCCTGCGAAAGAAAAGTAACATTGTTCTGTAAAAGAAAAAGGAAATTCGCAAAAGAACTCTTACTTCTCACTTCGAAATATTATACTTGAGAATATTAATATTATACTGGGGGTTGCTATGCAAAATAAAAGCTTCCTTTATCTATCGCAAGATACAGAAGTAGTTATGGTTATTTAATAAAGTTAAAAAGTAGCAAATCGATGTCTTTAACCTCTTGGCCCCCGACTTATTTTATAATAACAGTGACTAGACTTTCTTTGTCCTCCATACAACGACAAAAAGAGAAGACAAATTTGTAGTTACTGCGTGTTACAATAATTAAGTAAAATGTTATTTCAGTTTAAAGAAAATTATGGAAATACATGTTTAGAAGATTCAGTTTGAAATCTTGATCACGAGTCTGACTTGTTGTAGGGCAAGGGGTTAAGTTCCTTTCTGCTGTTTTAAATGTTACACATTCGCGAATTTGCCACGAATATAAACAACACGTTCAGCAGTGTTCGCTACACTGGAACAAATTCGTAGAGTCTTAGAAGTCGCGAGGTACCTGGCACTGGCAAGTTCCAGTCGCGCGCTAAGCCGAGCCCGATCCTCGGCATCGTTTTAAAGCAAACAGAGTTTCGCAGAGCAAAGTTACGGTGTAAACAATCGAAGGGGTGCGTTACCGTTAAAAGCGATTCCGCGGTGAAACGCGAGCAATGTCACGGCCAGTTTCACGGCGGCACGTTCGTTTCCATTCACATCGGTAAACCGAAAAATGCGATCGGCGAGAGCGCGGCCGCCTCATAAAAGTGACGCGATGCTCATTATCGCCGGTATTATCTGTAATGCGGCATGAATGGCGACCGAAATCGAAATGAAAACGTAGGAAAGGTCACGCTCGTGTGCCAGGAATAACACGACCGTGGCGTTGACCCACATTGTTTTTGAAACGCGATTAAACTCATTGAAAACGGCCGAAGGTAGATTAATGGCCCCGGGTCGGCGTAATCGCGGAGAGCGAGGTAAAAAGCGAAACAAATTTAACGAGCTGTGAATTATGAAAATCGGTGACAGGCAGCCGCTTTTAAATGATCCCCCCCCCCTCTCTCCCTCTTTCTCTCTCTCACTCTCTCTGTGGTACTCGTAGTCCACCCTCTCCCACCCCCGTATTTTCCCCACCCCCTCTTGCGAAGTTTGGTTTGGGCGCGTGCCAGTGAATCGAAACGATTCGAATGCAAAATAATAATAAAACAGTCGGTAGATTGTGGGCTGAAACGGTGGGGCGGGGGGTAGAGCGCGGGGGTGGCATCGGCGAGCGGCAGGAGGCGGGGTTTGCAGCGCATTAACGCAATTAACCTCCAATTAATAACACATCAATTGACACCCGGTCAACTTGTTGCATCGGAGCAACCCGATAATATGCAGAACGCGTATCAGCCCCGTGTGTGTACGTACACGAGCCACCGTGCCCCTGTCCTTTGTGTGCGTGTGTCATTATGTATATATGCGGCGTAACCCTGTCTCCGACTGTATGTCTCCCTCCCTCTCTCTCTCTTTCTCTCTCTCTCTCTCTCTCTCTCTCTCTCCCTCTCCCTCTTTCTGTCTCTCCGACGATGACTATGTGCGTATGTACTCGTGATTAGGCGTCACGAAACACGCGGCTATGTTTACGTGTCTGCGGATGCGTGCCGGCGAAGGGTGCTCGGTCACTCTGCGGATAATAATGAAACGAATGTTACAAATAATTTTCTATCGAGGGGGAGAACGGCGGCGGCAGCATAGCTATGCGTGCGGGATCGGTGGCGTACGTACACACGAAGGACATGGGCTGATGACCATAGCCGGGTTCCCATGCAACCCCCTGCGAACACTCGCGCCACATGACACTTACGGGGGGTGGAATTCCAGTGCACATGCCGTCGTGGCGTTGCCGCGCGTATGCCATGTGGAATACGCGCACCATGTGATACCCACCGTGTAGAAACCTGCTGATGCCTACTTGTAAGCCTCCCTAACGCCCGGAAGGAAGTTGTTAGGGCTGCGAAGTAAAAGTATTGTTTCGCTTTCAATGCGGATTCGACCGGTCGGTGCTACTCGGCCGGCGAAAATAGTCGACTCCAAGTCGATTCGGTTCGAAGATTATCATCGCGAGACTTATTCGAATAGTTTTTAGCGACTGGCCAGCATCGACCGATGACTCGTTTCATTCGTTCGTGGTTTGCGAGCAATCGTGCCATATTCATAAGAAATATTAAAGCGTAGAACCAGTCAGTTGTTGAACTAGTTTTAACCCTTTTAATCGGTCGTTCGGCACTGGCGAAGATCGAGTGGCAATTCATTTAAGTGAATTTATAATTATTCCTTCATGTTTGGATTTATAGTATAGGGCTATATAGTGAGATATGAGATATGGGGTATACAGTATTTGGATACTATAGTGAGAAACCGTAATTGCATGCGATCAATTAGAAGGCACAGCTATGACATGATCTTTCCGAGTTAGTTTAAATACTTGCAGTTAATAATCGTCGTTTGCCAATTTCACGAGACAATTCGTTTCTTCGTGTCCCTCTTGCTAACGGACAATAAGTGTTATAAGTATTCGATCAGTTGAAAGATACAACGCCGATAGCGAGCGGGTTAAACGTTGTTCGGTATCTGAAGATCAACGTCCCGTTAAAAAGCGTATTTACAATATAAAATAAACGTTTGGTTTCCATGGTGTGCTGCAATGGACTGTTTGCACTACGTCCGACTTGCTATAAAAATCAGAGACGTAGCAGCCGGAGGATTGAAATAGAGAGATCGGTCTGGAATTTCGCAGCGATAAGGGGTCAAGACTTGCCGAGCGGTGGAAAGAAAGAAAAGTTGTGGCGGCTATAGGCGGTGTCGATAGTAATTTTATATCTTTTCTATTGATTTTCATACTTTCTGTCCTCGGCGGCGTCGATGGCGGAGGAGGAGAAGGAGGAGGAAGAGGCGGGGTGGCGCACGTCCGTCAAAAGAAGGGGATCCAGGATGGCTACGAGATATACGTTTCTTTCTTTTCACTTGCGGATTCATTAAAAAATTTCGATTCGAAGTATTCCCTTTGAAATCGCATACAAGGTTGATCTACCGATAGCGAGCCCCGCTTGATCGATGGTAAGAGAATAACGAACGCTCCTCTCTTCGCCTCGAGCTTCTCAGCGCTCGGGTCTTCCTTAATTACCCGGACCTATAGGTGGGAGTTATCAGCGTCGATAGCTCGAAACAATGGCCACCTTGGATCGTAACCCCTTAATGCTGGAAATTCTCCGGGAAAAAGTCGACAGAATTATGAGCCAGCCTTCCATTAACCTGCACTCGTAATCAACAGTTAATTTTTAAGGCTGCTCCTCCTCCCCCCAATCCCTCCGCCGCCCTTCCGCCGTCCTCCCAACCACCCCCGCGATCGCCCTCTTCCCGGTCTTAACTTTTTCCCGTGGTACTTTGTTTCGCCGCGTCTTTCTTTCTTTAATGTTTCCCCGATCTCAACCCACTCTACGATGCCAGGCCTCTTCCGCTTCGTTTTGCAGGAATTTCCGCATTGAACACGTAGCACTCGTCGAATCGGTCTCGACCGGTCGTTCTCTAATCTCGCGGCAACAACCCCACCGGCATAACCTGTAATCACCCCTTCAAATCAAGTCACCTGCTTAAACGGTAAATATCGCATGACGCACAGGAAATGGCTGTTGGTGGTTCATCAGACTGTTTTCGCTTCGTTAAAGTGATCGATGCGACGTCATTAGCCGACATGACGATCGGCTTCGTCAAAAATCGATTTGCTCGCCCAAGATCCACTCGCTATTCAAATTTTAAATATATCCGCACCCTTCGAGATCACGCGTTAATCGTTTATCCGCCATCCCAATAAATTCGTACAATCGAAACGATTTATCCAATGAAATGGAACTTGAATCCTCAAAGTACTGGGCACTCGGAGTACACGTTAACGCAGAAAATAATTTTTTAAAATGTGAAGGAAGTCACTGGAAAGAACAAAATGTCTCGGAAGATCATTTTTGTACAAATATTGGCAATTTATCGGACCATTCGAGAACCACCCTGAATTGTTACAAAATCGAAGCAATTATTCTTGCAATTTATTCTTTGGACATTTTACGTACTTAACACTTTATCGACCGGCGACTATTTCAGAATTTTTATAAGGCCCATGATCCATAACTGAAAACTTTTTAATGGCTCTTTCAACGCTGACAGCAATTTTTATTGCGAATCAACAATGCATCCCCAATAATATTGTCTAATAATTTTGTTACAAATTGGAATGTAAAAATAGAATTTTCATCTTCATTTTGATACAGCGCGAATATTGAAAAGCCTAATAATAGGCTTCCGGTCGATAAAGTGTTAAGAATCATTAAAATCTTTGAAACAACTTGAAAGATCATTTCTCTACAAATATTGGCAATTTAGCAGACCATTCGAGAGCCACCGTGATTTATTACAAAATCGAAGCAAATATTCTTGCAATTTATTCTTCAGACATTTTGCGTACCTAAAAATCATTGAAATCTTTGAAACAACTCGAAAGATCATTTCTCTACAATATTGGCAATCTATCTGACCATTCGAGAGCCACCGTGAATTATTACAAAATCGAAGCAAATATTCTTGCAATTTATTCTTCAGACATTTTGCGTACCTAAAAATCATTGAAATCTTTGAAACAACTCGAAAGATCATTTCTCTACAATATTGGCAATCTATCTGACCATTCGAGAGCCACCGTGAATTATTACAAAATCGAAGCAAATATTCTTGCAATTTATTC
>CM052083.1:6225381-6248498 GCA_028453745.1 Agapostemon virescens
CTCAGACATTTTTGAATCAAAGTATTAGTGAGTAGGTTTCGAAAAAGAATATTAAAAGGCGTCCGAATTACTTTACACAGGTTTATAAAATTCATAGTCGCATCTCGTGCGGATATCGATTATTTCGTATTGATTTCGAGAGGGCAAACTTCGTTTGCTTTTCGTCGGACAGGTATTGACGCACCACAAAGCGTTTCCCGGCCGTGTTCTTCGCGTGTAATTAGCCCGACGTGTCGACTTCCGAGTCGGGGAACCTTGTGGGAGAGTTCCTAAAACCATTTCCGGCGAAGCACCTTTTTATTCCAACCGCCCCACGCATGACGGCCCAAAAGGGAAGTACCGATCAAAGGTAGGAAGGCCAGAAGTTTCTGACCCCCCTCGAAGTGTTACGTTCTTCGAGGCAGGTACGATTGTAGACGTTATCGAACCCCGAGACCATATGTCACCGTGTTCAGTACACCCCCAGCACGTTGCCTAAGATAATTGCCGGGGAGCAGTATCTCCGAACAAAATCTTCCTGCTGGGAAAAAATGCTCGAAAACTTGTAAACGCACCGTAAATAGAACGACGATCGAACGACGCTCAGAAACTGTTAGAAATTATGGCAATCGTACCGTACATAAAGAGACGTGGCAAATAAAACCAGCAATTATGTAGACGCGGAAAGATTACTTTTTCCTTTATTCAATTTCGACGTTTTCGCGGCAAGTTTCTGCTCGATCAAACTATCTATGTTCATCTTACGTTTTCACATGTAGCAGACGAAGGGCCGATACGAATTTCTAGGTTGTTTCATAAAAATCCAATGGAACGACTCTATCAATTCGAACGGATACACGGGTTTTTTAGTACCTCGTAAATTTGCACGGGCCGCAACCGGACAAAGATTTGCAGTCAGTGATAATAATTGTTCGGACTTTGTTGTACAATCGAATAAATGTTTGTAATTCTCGTGTGCAGTTGTATAGCAAATTATTTTCTATTTTCATAAATGTTTCCATTAAACATCGCCGCGGGTTTTATTATATTATCTTTTTTAATACGCGCACACAATTCGTTTGTATCTTTTTTCCTTTTAATATTTAATATCGAACACTTTCCGCCGGCCGGCGGAAGTAATCAATATATTCAATAGCACGCGCGTCGGAGGTACGAGCAGATAATAAATAAATTTTAAGCCCGTTTCATCCCTTTTGCACGCGCGATCGCGTAAACGGTAGAGAACTGTGAGACAGAGAGAAAAAGAGAGATGGAACGAGAACAGGTAAGAGAGACAGATAGAGAGAGAGAGAAAAAGAGAGAGAAAGAGAGAGAGAGAGAGATCTGAAAGCTCATGCGCGGCGGCGTCCGCTCGAGGAAAAAAAGTACAACGATTCCGTGCTTCCACCAATTCGCCGCTTTTGCCACGTGTTGCTATATACGCATTTCTCTTTGAGCCTCCTTGTTGCTTCATGAGCCGCGCGTATACATACGTCTAGTCGCTCTGTCGATATATAGGGACGAGTACTCGTGTCCTCGAACGCAGGCGGCTCGTGCGTAGGCAAACTATGGAATATGTCGGCCTATTGAGCGCAGGTGCTTTAAGCTGCTCAGCTGTTGCTTCGGGATCTCATGCACATTCACGCAAACATATATCGCCGCTGCGATATTGGTGCACACTAAGCAGCCGGCGCGCGCTCGTATCAAACTGCGTGCGTGCAAACGCAGAAGGTCGACTCGCGTGTACTCACGCACTTATGCGTATCGGCAATTGAATCGTGAAACGATCGAGCCTTGTCGTCGCTGAATGAATCCGTCGAACGGCTCGATGATTATCCTTCATCGTCGTGAGAAACCACCCTCGCCTCTCCCACCCCGTCAAGACGCCACTGAAAATTTCTAGATCGCTTTACCCATTCCCTCTCAACCATATCTACTCTTACACGTTTCTCGGATCGCAAATAGAATCGCAACCTAAATAAGTTTTACCAGCTACAGAATTGCCGAGAATCTTTCGAAACAGCCGCGGAGGGTTGAAATCGAGAAATAGTCGTAGTAAAAATCTGTTTACACTTTAGAGTGGAATGGAAGAAGTAGGATTTTTGATACCACAGCTTTTTTCGGCTCACTATGGATCATTATGCAAAATACTAATTTTCCAAGTCGATTCCAACTCGCGTAAGACAATGTACAATTTCGTTTTATATTTTTGAGAAAGTGCAAAATGTATTTTTATAAATCTATAAAATCCGCAGTCTAATTAAAGGATTATCGACTAGTATAATGTACAACAGCCTTCCGTTGTGCATCGTTTAAAAATGCCGTGTAGGTGTATTTTGTCCGCGCATTGTCGCAAAACACACGTACGCGTTTAGCAAGCAATTCTCTGCGAAACGGACGTGTCCGTTTCAGCGATGAATAGTTAACGGATAGGCAAATATTTTTATCCGGTCTTTAAGTAACGGTATTTTTACGTCTGGTAGCTGTCAGCTTGTACAGCGCATAATAAAAGCGATTTATTATTATCATCGTGTCTCTTTCGAATTCAAAGACTGAATTAGAAAGGCTGCAAGGGGTCTGTTCAAAGACGAGCGTAGACTATTCCGCAAGTTTGACCAAGCCATATGGTGTGCTGGTCTATGACCGAGGATTCACACTATCAATTACTTTTTTTCGCCCCCCTGCCGCTTATCGATCAACGACAGTGGTTCGAATAAGAAATTTAATGGAAGTAATTTTCTTATGGTCTCTCCTCGGCTCGCGGCTGCTTTCTTCTTCGGCCGATCCTACGTGGATAACCTCCATATCCGTCGGTGTCTGCGGAAACTCTCCGCAAGACAGCGAAAGTTTGAAAAGAGTGTTCGCATTGCGCTGTGCGATAATCGCCGTGAGCGTTGTATTTTTAATCGATAACGTTCGGCATCTTCGTTCGGGTCTCGCGATGTAACTCGATAGGCTCTGTGCAATAAATCGACGCAACTTCTTCGTGATATATTATACCTGAGACTGCGGGGAGCGAAGTGCACGTTACCGGCAGATGGTCGAATGAAAATGAGAAATTTTTCATCGGCAAAGTTTCAGGCAAAGTCCTATGGAAATGAAAAGCTTCTGCGATAAAATATATATCTGTAGCATAGCTTATGGTGATGCATATATCGCGGTTTCTGGAGTTCAAAGAATTTTTTCGCGGCGAGCACGGCGCGCATAAATATTGCATCGAGTCTCGTTCTCTAAGGTAACAAAAAGTTACGTGGAGAAAAGTTGTGTCACCGAGAAAGTCAACAATAGCGAGGCACGGTAGGCCGTAGACGGTTTCTATCTACGGAAGTGAAGAAGCGCGTCTATATACGGACTGGGTCTAAAATAAAAAGGAGAAAAAAAAAAAGAAACAAGAGAAGACGGTCGGGTATAACTTTTCCGTCTAACATCGATTCCCCTTCATTGACCCGTAGTAGCGTAGGCGAGAGAGCCACTCTCATATTCGAAACGAAAGGGGGTTCCCAACGTTATTTCTGTTGCAGGCGAATAAGAAGAACCGCGGTAACGAAAATCGAGGCGAGGGAGAGAGGTGCAGCCAGCCCTTTGGTGAGCTCGAAGGATGCAGCTCCCAGGCGGGAGCACGAGGATTCCACCCGCGAGATCACCGGCCTCGCTTCCCGTGAGTATTAACGGGAGTAGTAACATTTCATCGTCTGTCGCCGAGGAACGCAACAACGGTAGAGATTCAAATGGAAGCGGCGTGGCCGGCTTGAATTGTCACCGCAGCAAGATCGCAATAGTGACCAGAGGTTGCGGAAACGTCCTCGAGAACGTGTCCCGCGTCGCGAGAAGAAGTCGTCATTTCGAGACGAAGACGAATCACCGGCACCGAGTCATCGCGAAGCCCAAGCTGTTGGCGTCCACCCCACGACGGAAGGAGGGAGGCGAGGAATAGTGAAAAGGAGGCGCAGAAAAACCGAGAAACGACGGAAGAAGCGGAAGAGGTGGTGCGAGAAAAGGAGACGAGGAGGAAGCAAAAGTTCGTCGGGAAGGAGAAGGCTGCCGACGTCGTCGTCACCGGCGACAGCGGAGGAGGAGGAGGCGGAGGAGGAGGAGGAGGAGGAGGAGGAGGCGGAGGAGGAGGAGGAGAAGGACGAGGAAGAAGAAGCGGAGAAAGAAGAGGCGGCGGCGGCGTCATAGAAGCGGGAGAAGGAGGAGGAGGAGGCGGAGGAGGAGGAGGAGGAGGAGGAGGAGGAGGAGGAGGAGGCGGCGGCGGCGGAGGAGGAGGAGGAGGAGGAGGAGGGGGTGCAGGAAAAAGAAGTGGCGGCGGAGGCGGTGGCGACGGCGGAGAAGGAGAAGGATACGGTAAAGACGAAGAAAGTGGGGAGGGAAGAGTATCGGCGGTCAGAGTGGGGAGCGTAAGGTAGAAGGAACGAGAAGGAAAGGCGGTCGTGGTAGGGGAAACTGCCGGAGAGTACGGAGCAGAGAAGCAGAGGCAGCGCGCTGAGCCACGAGGGGCTATTCAAGCGTGAAGGGGAGGGGTGACAAGGAAACCTGGCGGGGAGGGGACGCGGAGGCCTTCGGGGGGCCGACCAACCAGACGGCCGATGATGTCATCGGGGGAGGAGACCGAGTATTTCGCCCCCTACGGAGCAACCACCGAAAGCAAGCAACAGCAACTGCAGAAGAAGCAGAAGCGCACGAGACAGCGCGTGGACGCCGGCGAGCCGCGCAACAACTATTCGAGTATACCGCACTTTACCTCCCGGCCATCCTTCCACGGCGGTGGTATATACGGTTCGATCTTCGGTGGCAACGTGCCAACGCAACAACAACAACAACCGCCGTCGCAGCATCACCAGTCACAGTCGCAACAACAACAACAGCCTATACAACAGCAACAACAACAACAACAACAGCTCCAGCAACAACAAGCTGGAGCGGCTGGCAGTCAAGGTCACATAGGTACAGCTACGACGGGTCCTACCGCTCAGCAGCATTCCGCCCACGCGGCATTCGGTTTCTTCGGGGCACCGGGTTACGGCCCCACCAAGATGTTGAACGAGCTGCTCGGACGACAAGTCAAGCAGGCCAGTGACGCCGGTGGTTCACCGCCAGAGGGCGGCCACGGGATGACTGGCGCCGGCATGGATTCTGCCGCGAATTTGCAATCCGGTGCTGTGGTTAATTGCGACGATCCCGCCACCGCTGAGCTCACGCAGCACATGCTTCGCGACATACTGCAAGGGCGCAAGCTCACCGCGCTCTCGGTACCGGAACAGTCGAACAACAATAACAGTATACACAGCAACAACAACAACACCACGACGGATCTACTTAAGTCACAGCAGCAGCATCAACAAACTCCTCAGCAACAAAATTGTGATAGTGCGCGTAGTGGAACAGTGCAGAGTGGGGGCGAGGAGAGTGTCGATGGAAATAATATCGTGAACAACGCGAATCACAGTGACCGTGATACCGTGATGCCGGGCGATGCCGAGGATAGCGCCGAGGACGCAGCCGCGGCTGCACGTGCTATGGAGGAGGCGTTCGCCGAAGCTGGTATGGAGCCTGGGGCCAATTTGGATGGGTCGGACTGCGAGCAAAGTTTACCGCCGAGTCCCACGCAGCCAAGGTCAGGTTCGGTTTCCGTCAAGGAGGAGATACAGGACTCGATGAATATCAAACACAGTCCGAGTCATTCGCCTTGCCCGATAGTACCGAAAACCGAGATCAGCTCGCCGACCACCGAGATCAAGCGTGCTCGGGTGGAAAACATTGTCAGCACGATGCGCAGCAGTCCTGCCTTGCAGCCGACCACGGTGAACGGCTGTAAAAAACGGAAATTGTACCATCCGCAGCAGCAGACCGTGCACCACGTTCTCCAGCACAGTGCCAACGACACCATGATAGACTACGAGGAGGAGATCGAGGAGGAGGAGGATCCTTCGACGATCAGGCAGAAACGCGAGGAGAAGGATAACCTGAAGAGTCAGTTAAAGTTGCTGCACGAGCAGCTGGCGGTTATGCAGCAAAAGTACGACGAGCTTTCGAGCAGAATGGAGCCAGACACGAGCGAGAGCGGCGATGCGCCCGCAAGTCCTCAGCATCAACCTCAACCACCGCCACCGAGACCACCGCGACCTCATCCACCCGCGTACAATGGCCTCCCAGCCATACCAGCTGAACACACGCACGCTTCGGCAGCTATATATCACATTGGACAACACAAAGCCTACCTCGAACAGCAACACGCTGCTCTGGAGAGAATAAAGCAGCATCAGGAGGCTCTAGAGAGTATGAAACAGCAAGAGGCTGCTGCGAGGCAGCAACAGCAACAGCAGCAGCAACAACAACAACAGCAGCAGCAGCAGCAGCAACAACAACAACAGCAGCAGCAGCAGCAGCAACAGCTCCAAAGACAAACCTCTCCACCACCACCCCCTCCGAGTCAAGTACAACAACAAAGTCAAAGCAATACTGGCCCGTCCACGCCGCAAACGCCACAAATGCAATCGGCGAGCGCGCCTCTTCAGCACAAGGACATCCAAGAGAGGTTAAGTGTTTTTAGAGGATCCTCCGCCGCGGTTGGCTCGTCGGGTCCACATATCACTGGTGCGGACCTCGAAGGGTTGGCGGATATCCTTAAAACGGAGATCACATCGTCTTTAACAAATCTAGTCGACAGTGTAGTGGCGAGATTCGTTCAGCAGAGGAGGTATCTTGGTAAACAGAGCGAGGCGGCACAGGTTGCCGCCGAACAGTTGAACAAGGACCTGCTGCTGGCGAGCCAAATACTCGAAAGGAAATCACCTAGGACGAAAGTAGTCGATAGAGGAGCACCACAACCACCCGGTGGCCCAAACGGGCCACGGGGGCCCCACAACGGCGGGCCCCCTCCTACACAGTCTACGGGTTTCCCTCAAATTGGACTCATGGGTGGTGGGCCCCATGGTCCTCATTCTGGCCCCACGGAAAACAATCTTAATCAAATGAACCAATTGCCGCCCCATGTCAGGTTAAACGGAGGCGTATTTCAGACGCCGAAACCTCCGACGTTATACGCCATGACCTCCATGCAGGCGCAGCAGCAACAACAACAGCAGCAACACCAACAGCAACGCGAACACCAGCAGAGAGAACAGCAGCAACGCGACCAATACTGCAAGATGAGGAGTGACGAGAGGGAAAGCAGGGATTCGGAACAGAACGAGGCCCTGTCGCTTGTCATGACCCCAAAGAAAAAACGGCATAAGGTAATTATCCTTCAAACTATCCATAAATGTTATGCAACGTTTCGTGACGTAATGTCAATAACAAAAATGAATGAGTGTACTTCTAAAATTTCTTACAACGCTCTTGCAATGTCATAGAAAAATACGTATTCGTTCACTCTATACACGTGTGCTTCTTTGTATCGTAAACAAACGTATCTTCACGAGTTACTCTCTCGAATACAAAGAACACCTTCTAAATATAAACACTCACTCATTTGTCAAACTCTAGTTAGATACATGCTCTTGGACTGCAATATTTAGAAAATTAAGCTGCTGTTATATTGTTATCGAGTCTTGACAGGGCTCAGCAATATTAGTGAGCCATAGTCTAACACAAGTCTCACCGCACTTGTAAGGTGGTATGAGGAAAGAAAGGGCGATAATTTTGAAACTAAACTTGTAGACTTTAATGATTATATACGCCCCTGGCTAGACCGTTACAATGTTAGTTTAAATTATAAAACGAATAAATAGCGTATGAAGAATAGAATAAACAGCCTATGAAAATTATACTAGTGCTCATCGAAGGGGCTTAAACATCCACCACCAATGAGCACGCACAAAAATATGTAAATCCTGATTGGCTTCTTAATTTGCCGCTCACCCCGGACTGGCGGGGTAAAAGCAACAGCGAAATGTCCCCAAGACGGTACGTCCCGTATAATTGAATAAACAAATTTATTAGATCGATTCCTATGAGGGCAATTTCATAGCTTCGATATTTGTAAAATAAAAATCTGAAAAGGATCTAGCAGGCGTAGGTTTTGTGTTAATAAAATACCAACAACTATAAAGTAGAATATAGTTTGCCAATCCAGATTGAGATCATAATGGCGTGCATGCGCAGGAAGTCACGTGTCCGAATAAAGAGTATCCTACTAATTTGCCACCCACCCCGCATCGAGGGAGTGAGAACAACAGCAAAATGTCCCCAAAACGGTACCGTTTCAGGTACCGTCCCGAGGGTGGTTGCGCGCTCGCTGATACCTGGCGGTTCGCATCTAGAGGTTTATGGTACATCGATTGCTATTGAGCGCAAAAGTCAAAGTCTCGGAGGCGCACGTGTCTACAAAGAACTACCCTAATAAACCGATGTCCTAAACTTTGGCAAAAATACTAATTAAAACGTCTGGCACTTAAGATGGACGGTTCCTCAAAAATAACGAAACACAGGCGTCCGTACCATAAACCTCTTCGTTCATTTAAAAATATTCTTAACCCCTTGCCCTACAACAACGAGTCAGACTAGCGATTAGGATTTCGAACCGAATCTTTCAAACATCTGTTTCCTTAATTTTGTTTAAACCGAAATAACATTCTATTAATTCTTTTTGTCGTTTCGCGGAAGATAAAGAAAATCCAGTCACTGTTATCAGAAAATAAATCGTAGGCCAAGGGGTTAAAGCTGCTGTTTACGTCTTAACACGTCGCCGGTCTTGAATAACTTAATAACTAATAAGTTAATTATGGCTGTTGATACATGTAGCACAGGTAAATGCTAGGACGAAGCAAGTGTATAACTGTAATATCAAAAAGGCTAAGCGACAATATATGTATAAATCGATAATGAAATTAATTTAAATATTAGGCTACAAGAATATGCTCTAACCTACGATACTGCCATAAATCAGTAAATTTAATGCTTCAAATTCTTATCTAACAATAACGGAGCTGATCTATCAGTTTAATTCTTATAAATCGTATTCACCATTCGAACAGTATTCCTATTCTAACCAGCCTCCAGTTCAAAGTAAATTTTCTGCCTGTATCGTAGCTAATGTTTAACCCCTTGCCATACCATTTTCTTTGTAGCTAAAGCCAGTATAATATTTTCATCATTAAAAATGTTACAGAAGAGAAAAGACAATTTATACCTTTTATATTGCTACATATACTTCGATGCTTAAGTATTAATTAAAAATCAACAACGTTTAATTTCGTCTAAAAAGAGAGCCATAATATTTATATTTGTTAGACTCAATTAAAAATCTTCAAGGCGAGTCTGACTCGACATAATATGGCAAGGGGATAATTATAATTTACGCGCCATTTATTTCGCGTATTTAATTGTTGCAAATATTCCTTTTGTCATCTGTTTCAAAAATGTAATTTAATTGTTAAATACGTTGCCACAGCAATAATCTATTAGAGTTAATTTCTGGAAGGTAGTTTTCAGGCGAATGCGTAAACTAATCAATTATCAGGATGCTATCTGGAGTTAAGGCAATGAAATTATGTGGATCAGAGGAGATCGGTATTAAGAACCATGAGTTTAATATGGCCTCAGTCTGAATAAGGAAAATATTGAATTGTTCATATGTTTTAAAGACTTTAAGACAGCCTCCCACAGACCTCCAAAATTAGGGGATTTAGATGGGGAGGAATGCCGATTTAATTTCTCATCCGCCAAAGACTTTGTTATACTTGTATCGAAATCTTCAGACGACTGAAATGCCTGCAGTATTAATCATTCATTTTTCGCCCCTACATAGTTTGTCGCGTTGTCAGTGCATATATATTCTTTCCCCTAAACTTCCTTGATGGGGCACTCAATGATAAAAAAACACAAGTTAGCTTTACTTTTGATTGGACGTTTAAATTTCGTATCGCCTGCAACTAGCCAACCTAAACTCGTTTCTTGTAATATGATTTTGCCGTTGTTTAGTCGACGATGACCGGAATTTGATAATTTGTAAAAAAAGTCTATTGCCTAACAAGGCATCGACCGATCCAGGTTTATAAAAATCTGGGTCGCCTAATTTAATATCGTATGCTTATGATTAATTTTCCCAATACTACAAATTTTGCTCTAGACGACAAAATTACTATTTTTTTTAGCAATATCTTTTTGTGGTAGTACTATTACTCAACCCCACGGAAGTTACGTTAATATAATTTTTATCTAACTGTGACCTGTCTGCTAAACGTTTAGTCATATAATTTGATTGGGATCCTCCATCAAGGAGTACACGACAATGATGTGGTTTATTAAATTTATCCAAAATGATTATTTGCGCGGTACAAAGCAGAGTTTCCGAATTGTCTCCGGCCATTAGTGTTGTTTTAACTAATTCCCCTTCAGACGATGCTCTCGAAATCGAATTAGTTGCATCTGCTGAATTTGTCGGTGCAGTCGCAGTATTTGACTTAATAGTATATTTTCCACATGCAATTGTTCACGTAATGCCCAGTTTTTAAACAAGTTCTAAATTCACGGGCAGCTGCTAAACGATCCCTCAACGGTCATTTGTAAAAACCGCGGACACGAATACACAAAATGAATTTCCTTGCATATCGGGCAACCTTCCATTTTACTGGTTGCAGTAATCACTGACCTCGACTACTAATTTTCTTTCGAACGTCTTGATTCGCCTTCTTTGAATTGGAACATTCCTTTTTTTAGTTTATTACCGTGAGCTTGCTTGTTAATAAAATCTATTATCATCGTCATTTTCCAGTGTACTTTCCCAAGCCCTACGGGTAATTTTATCTAATTTTGTAATAATTGGGTAAACTAGTATCGCGTTCCAACTGTCCGTTGGTTGCTCTAACGCTTTAAGAACCATGTCTTGAACCTCTGCTTGATCGGCTAGCCTTTGTAAATTGATAGATGAATCCTTTGTTAACTGCAGCAGTTTGAATAATAATGTTAAATGCGTTTGAACAAGCTGTCGTTGTTTATTTTAACTTCTCCGTAAGAAATTCCACGCAACCAAATAATTTTCCGCTGAGGCGTTAAGCGAAGACAGACAGACTTCATCACGAAGCGGATGCTTTGAATAATGAAATTTCTGAACTGCAGGCAATTCATCATTTTGAACATATCATAAAAATTATGCCAAATGGCAGGATTACCGTCGTACGACTGAACTTGAATTTTAGGCAAGATCTTATTTGTTTTTGTTGGCATGGAGTTGTCCATTGATCTATTAACATATCTACGGTTATGTAATTTGCTGTCTATCAACGACTGTGCAGTATCAAATTGTTTTTGAAATTCCGTCTTCGATTTTGATGCTAAGTTGCACTTTATCGCAAGAATTATACAACTCTCCTAGTTTCTTACGGCGATTTTCCAACTCGAAAACGTTAATCTCAGATGTTTCGTTCAAGTATCTCGATCTTGAACGTTGCAAGTGTTTCATAACTTCCTCAGAGTTCGCCATATTAGATTTGCAATAGAAAGAATCGAGTAAATAAAGAAAAGTGACTGGTTACGCTCGCCAAGTGACGACTTTTAAAAATTAATGACGAAGGCTGCTTGATAATCGGCAACAATCGTGGTCTAGTCGGGATGTGTCTTGTCCAGCGTTGATTGGTAGAAGGGTATCAAAGATACTTCAGCAGATCGTCCATTAATTGTCGACTGCTGCCTCGAAGTCTTGGAAGGCTTCGACGTGGTCCTGCTGGCTGCTCCGTCCACAAGATCTGATGTGGGAAGAAGATACGATCTGCCGGCTTGCTTCATCCGATACGGCAGGTTTCCCAATCCAATAACGTGGATTGTCCACACAAAAACGCTCTGATTACGCCTTGTCGAATTCAAGAATAAATCCGACAATAGAATCAACGAACTTGAGGAAAGAAAGGGCGATAATCAGATGACTGGTACACGAACTGTGGAATTGAACTTGCGAGCTTTCATGATTATATACACTCCTGACTAGACCGTTACCGTACGTTACATTGTTAATTTAAATTATAAAATGTATATACAGCGAACGAAATAGAAGAACAGCCTTTAAATATAAGAGTAACAGCGTATGAAAGTAATCAGCAGCGCAAGCGTCGCAATGACCGGCTAATTATACTAATGCCCATCGATAGGGACGTAAACATCCACCACCAATGAGCACGTACAAAAAATATATGTAAACCATAATTGGCTTCTTAATTTGCCGCCCACCCATTGGTGCGGTGAGAGCAGCAGCGAAATGTCCCCAAAACGGTACCATTCTTAGGTACCATTCCGAGAGTGGTCCTGCGCTCTGTAATATCTGGGCGGTTCACATCTAGAGGTTTATGGCACGGCAATTGCTATCGAGTGCAAAAGTCAAAAATACTAATTAAAACATCTGGCATTTCAGATAGACAATTCCTAAAAATTAGCGAAACACAGACGTCCGTACCATAAACCTCTTAATTAATTAATTAAAAAATATTCTTAAAACGCAATTCGCGTTTTACCGTATATCTTTAGCTATATTTTACTAATTTCTTGCATTGACGCCAAGCCTGTCGCACCCGGCGATCAAACGATGTTTTTAAAATTTGGAAATCGTAATAAAAATGAAACGGCACCGTTTTTCCAAGGCGATCAGCTGGTCCGGTATCGTTTGACCGGTGCGACGGGTTTGGCGTGAATCATAAATGTTTAGTATAAGTATTTGAATTTCACATAGTAAATCAAGGTATCAATTAGTATTTTCCTTCACAGGTGACGGACACGAGAATCACCCCGAGGACCGTGTCCAGGATGTTGGCGCAGGAGGGTAGCTGTTCGCAAGGGGGCAGCGAGAGTCCGCCGCCTCCACCGCCGCCGAGACCTTACCACGCGCCACCACCGATGATGCCAGTGTCTCTGCCAACCAGCGTAGCGATACCAAACCCAAGTCTCCACGAGAGTCAAGTGTTCTCACCGTACTCGCCATTCTTCAACCCTCACACGGGTCATCCGGGTCAGGTACCACCCCCTGGATCTCATCATCTACCTGCAAGTCCTCCAGGTGGAAGTGTAGAACTCAGGGATTCCCCGCCGTTGCCTCATCCGCCGGCTATACTGCATCCTGCCTTATTGGCGGCTGCCCAGCATGGCAGTCCAGACTATGGACATCTGAGGATGGACACCAACGACCGGGGCAGTGAATGCAACAATGGCGACAACGGCCACGACGGAATGCAGCCTACAATATCCTTTTCTAATGATACAGTCGAACGCGGAGCAAAAGTCTCCTGCTAGCGAAAAGTTGGAGAACGTCCAGAAACGCGCGCCGGTGTCCTCGCGCGATAGTTACCGAATTGTCGAACTTTGCGATTACAGAGTCGACGACCGTCCGGTTAATCGGTCCTCGAGTTTTCGACGTGTAATATCGCCGAAGACAGAGCGCCGTCGTCTGGCTCGTTCGCCAAAGAAAATCACCGTCGAGAAGTTTCGATATTAAAACCCCGCGAAGAGTATGTAGACGGGCCGAAGCGAAAGAGAGACGGAGCAGGATCGAGCGACGAGTAAAATCGAGCGTTAAAAAGCGTTAGGAAAGCGGAAGAGTTGATGACGATACTTAGGAAATGTATTCGCTCCCCTGTAGAAGGGAAACGCGAGGCTCTCCCGGTAACTTTGGAAAACAACGTCGAGTTCTCCGAGAGAAAAAGCCGGCCGGCCAACAACCAGAAGGAAGTCGGGAGAATACCAGGAGGCGGGAGGAACCTCGGACGAATGTTAGATTAGTTTGCCACGGAGTTAGGCTAATGTTGGCTGCACCTACGAGTAGAGTTTGTCCGGCAACAACGCGCGAGGTCGAAAGTTCTTTGCCTACTCGGCCCACCCTCGACCTCGAGTCTCACCCAACTTCGCAAGCCAATAATCTGTCCCGCAATTTCGGAATTTAACCGCGAAAAGGAGAGAGGAGGCGGTCTGTGAACTTCCTATCGCGAGCCGTATACTCGACTTATCGTAGATAAGTCACTTCTACTACTTCTCCGGGGCTGCACGGGAATCCGGCAGACTCCTTTTCTAAGCGGCCAACTTCCCGCCAACTAGATTCCTTATACTTGACCGTTCGCATGGCTGTGCTTTGATTCCGCCGTTGTGCTCCTCGCTCGCGATACCGCCTTCCGCTTCCTTGCTCGGAACGTTCGTCCATTCGGACAAAGCCGAAACTCTTTGGGAACAGTTAATTAAAATCTGTCTAGCTTTTCGAGAACCGCCGGAATTATTCTGAACGTTCCTGCCTTCAACGTGAATTCCTGAATTCTTCAAAAGACGGGCCCAGAATTATTTTCGCTGTCTTTAAACGGAGATGTCTGAACTGTCTGAAGAGGTTGTTGAGATCGTCTCTTCTATACTTTCTAACGGGAAGAAAATTCTTCTGGAAATTCCTACTCCGATGAAATAGAAAATCGCCCGTTGAATTCGTGTTTTAAGTTTCTTAAAACATGCTAAAGGCTCTTCAGTTTCTTCTTCGTCAACGAAAGAAAATAGTTCTCACAGTTCCGAATGAAATTCTTCGGTCAAGGAAGACAATTCTTCTGGAAATTCCTGCTTCGATGAAATAGAAAATCGTCCATTGATTTCGTATGTTACCTTTCTTCAAAAATGCCAAAGGCTCTGAAAAACGAAAGAAAATTGTTCTAAAAATTCTGAAATTCTTAGTTCAAAGAATAAAATTGTTCTTCAACATTGTGATCCAACAAAATGAGAAATAGTTAACTATCTTAAGAAACTCGAAGCGTCACAATTCTCTAGAAAAATCTTGAATCCTTTTCGCTCCGTCGAACGAAATTAGAACGAAGTTAGAAAATCGTCGGTCGACAAAGAACGATCTAAAACTGTTCGAGTGAAGACGTTAATTAAATTCTAATAATTATTCTAATAATTTTCCCAATGTTCGCACGAATTTTTACCAATCTCAATACCGGGCAAACCGTTTTCGAACAACAATATGGCAGTTTAGATTAGCCGCGGGGAGTCGCAAGCCGAGTGCAAAAAGAGTGTTAAGGTCTCTCGATCCCTCAAGGAGGAAGAAAATCGTCGAAATTCCCGGTAGGTTGTAAAATCATCCGAAACCGGAGTAAGTCCTTGCGGGCTCCTCAAAGCGTCAGAAAACCCCTTCAGAGAAATATTAATTAAAGTCTCTCGCCGATCCCTGACTACGAGAAGAGAGACTCGGTAGCCTGGCGCCGAAAGTTGTCGCTCTCGGAAAATAGAGAACGCGCGGGATCCCGCGGTTCGAGTTTGCGGCTACAACCGGAAACCGAGGAAGTCGGGAGGTGCCCTGCGGCGGTTTTAAAGCGTGGCGAGGCAGGTGCGAGAAGTTGAGCAGCTCCGATTATCACGCATGACCCGGCCGTGGGGGCAGTTCTCGCAGCCGCGGCCTTCTCTCACTTACCGAAAGCGCTAGCAAATATCGGGCTTACAACCTGGAAAAAAAGACGTATGTCGCGGGGTAGGGCGGGGGCGTTTAGTGGACGTGTAAACGCGTCGGAAACGGTGCAACGTCGGTACTGCAACGGTGTGTGTTGGTTCGGGTCGCTCGATCGGCCGCGCGGCGTTCTTTACCACCTTTTTAGCCGGCCTTTGATGTAAAATCAATGGCGCATTTTTTCACTCCCTCCTCTTGGGGTAGGTCGAGCGCATGGCCGCGGCACAACCTGCTGTTCACCATTCTCCTCTGGATTCACCCTTGTGTCTATCTCTCTCTCTTTTTCTCTCTCTCTCTCTCTTTCTCTCGCTCTCTCTCTCTCCCGATGCGAGCGCTCTGGGGGCCTTCGACGTATCCGAATATGCTTTCCACACCGTCCAAATTTCTTTCCCGGTACCATCGCGACGATGCGAACGAGCGGCAAGGAGCGGCGACGCTCCCGGTGCATCGCCGTTGCACGGAAACTGCATTCCGCCGCTTTTGCTCGAGCTGGTTCGGAGCCGTTTAAGTTCAGGCAGATGTAGCGATTTCTTCGGGCAGTAAGGCAGAATTCTTTTTTACAACAAATAACTCGCAAGCATCGCATCTAGCGTATATTATTGCTTCGAAGCTGTCGAAAGATTGCGAACGATCGTTTCTATAGTTAAATATCGAAATTATAAAAAGAATGTTTCGTAACATGCAATTTTATGGAGCCCGCATTGCTAGTGCAAGAGATATTTATCTGTATATTCGTGCGGAGATTCGCGCTGACCATTTGTATAATTCCTGAATTCGTGGGTGAAGTTCTAGACTATGTATAGTGGAAGTATCAAAATCGTCATTCGAGTAATTAAGAACAGCTGTTAGATTAGAGTCAACGGAAAGAGTAACGTCTTTGCACAGAGTAGCGCCGAAACCATATTTCAAAATATAAATGAATAATAGTTCTGATGAATTACGCAATTGTAAAATCGCTCTATTATCGGAGGATCGATTGCAGCGAGCATAATCGGATTAATAAGTGTTAGATTTAATTTGGGCCCAGTGCAGGGCTGAAATTACAATTTTACGATCAAACGTTTCTATAACGCTAGGAGAGGCGTACGGTCTCGTTTTTCAATCGGCGCGAATTCAAACGCGAGGATGACAGCGATTAGGAAATTGAGCTGGGTCGAGTGAATAGTATTAATAACCGGGTGGCGCGCGTACGGTTTAAATAGTTGCGCGCAACGCGGTGGTATTTCTGATTGGAAAGGAGTTCTCGGCGGTATCTAATTATGACGTTTACGTGGCATTGCCTCGTTCTTGACATTCGATGCACAGCTCGCGGGGCTCGTAAAACAGAGAGCCGGGTGTAACGCGCATTACTCGGGTAGAAGGAAGGACCAGCTCGTCAGCTGCGGTTGTAGAATAATCCTTATTACAGCCGGTATCTCGTTATCATCCATCGACGCTACCGCGAACGCAAAATGCGACGCGGGGGTGCGCGCGCGTTTGATGGGAACGGCTACACTTGTCGACTCGTTCGCTTGTAAACGACAACTTCGCTTGTGCGTTGAGAGAGTTCGCGCGCCGACAGTAACACCAATAACGACAGGCGTTCGTGAAAAATTGTAAACGTCCCGCGTTTTAACCGTCTTTCGCTAAATCAGATGGCAAGGCACGAATCGAGTGCCTAGGATTTTCGGGATTATTCGAGGAACAAATCGCAGAGGGCAATTTGAAAATAGTTTTGCATATCTTCGCTGAGTCTGCTTGTACCTTTACATTTTTCTCGAACAGCTGCAGCCCACCCTCGCACACGGAAACCTGTCTTCATTCAATATTTTCATTCTACACTTTCTACAATTTTTCCTTCTCGCAACGGTCGAATTCTTATCAATTCCTTGGACGCAAAAATGGCGGTCTAAATATTATTTAACCCCTTGACCTACGATTTATTTTACAGTAACAAAAAGAAAAGACAAATTTGTAGTTACTGCGTGCCTAGATTATTCTGCAATAACCGTATACAATCAGCAATTAAATAAAATGTTATTTCCGTTTAACACTTTGACTGCGACGTCACCCATATGACAGAATTGTTTATCCATATTTAAAAATAAATTTGTACGTTAATATATTCGTTGCATTCAATTAAGTTGATATTTGGAGAATACAGGAAGGTTGAAGGATAACTTTGTGTCACACGTTCTAAATTTTCAATCGTTGCTTCATTATATAAATTACTTTGATTTTGTGGAATTTTTTAGGATGCTAGTTCGGCAGTTAAAGTGTTAATGAAAATGAAGGAAATACATGTTTAGAAGATTCAGTGGCAAATCTTGATCACGAGTCTGATTCGTTGGTGTAGGGCAAGGGGTTAAAGTAATAGCGTTGCCGCAGAGTGTTAACAGTTAATCTATCGACGAAACGAAGAAAAGGATAAAATAAAATCGTAGAAGCAGAGATAAAAATTTGAACGCTTAAAAATAAAAATTAGGGATAACCCTGTAACGATATCGCGGAGTCATCGACAATCCCAAGCTTCTCAATTTTCTTCAGACAATTTCAATCCTTTGGTCTTGAACTGCGCGCTCGAAAGTGTCTTAGAGCCGTCTAAATTTTTCGAAGGATGCGATGCGGTGCGAGGAAACGCGGTGCCGTTTGATAGTCGAAAGAAAGTCTTCGGAATCGGGTTCTTGGAGGAGTCGAAAGTCCGTCGAAGGCACAGACGATCCGCGAGAGATTGAACACACGGATTAGCCAAATAAGAATGCGATGAAACCACATGAAGAGATCCCATTACCGATAAGGAGTCGGTAAGGCTTCCGCTGAGGATACGGCCAATCGTGGGCCAACCTCGGCGAGAACGTTAGACCCCTATTGCCCTCGCGACATCCACAGCTTGTACGATTTCTAATCCAATTTGATACGAAGAAAACACGATTAAGTTTGAGATATTTGCGTACACAGAAACCGATTGTCGCATCGCACGGGGCCCCCCTCTTGCGACCGGCCTTTCGATCCGTTCTCTTCGGTCCATACTCTTCCGGGCGACGGCGAACGTACGCGTTACGTTTTTTTGAATAAGTTTAACGAGCATCGTTCGAGCGACGCTCAAATTATCGGTTTACGATCACACAGCAACAGCGTATTTCCTTAACCACGGTGAACTCGTCAACGCTGACGCCGATGCATCTGAGGAAGGCGAAGCTAATGTTCTTCTGGGTCAGGTACCCGTCTTCGTCCATCCTCAAGATGTACTTCCCCGATATCAAGTTCAATAAGAACAACACAGCGCAGCTGGTTAAATGGTTCAGCAATTTCCGGTGAGTACCATCAAATTATCTATTCAAGTCTCGGAACCGGGGCTGTTTATAGCTTGTAATCGTTTATCTGGTGCACGGGGTGTCTCAATCGAAATGCAATTCCCCTTGCTAATTGCCGTAACGTTTCTCCGTTCGCGCACAGAAATTAGGTGCTCTCGGTATGTTTGTTTGCTATTAGGGCGTCTTAATAACCGTCTTTGTTATCGACTGCTGAAATATCTCGATTATCGTGCACGAGTAAAAGAAAACGGAAGACAGTCTGAAACGTTCGCACTTCGAGCAATTTGAATCCCAAAATCGATAGAATTCTTTATCCTAAAATAATTACATTGTTCATTTGAATTTTTACTAACTTCTTAAAAATCAAACATTGTAATGCAATAATTGATTTGAACAGCAGTCTGACAATTTTTAGCGTCGCCTCGGAGAAGCCATTGGAGTGCTAAGAGTTAAAAGCTTAGATACTCGACGAAGTTGTTCTAAAACCTTTTTCTTGTACAAATAAGTACATAGTTAATTGGCAAATCAACCGCAAAATTTCCAGTCCTTGAACGCTTATAAATTTACGATACGCGTAGAGTCCTTCAATCTTTGGATTTTATTTGAATTCGGAAGAAAGAATTACGATGACATAAAAATTAATTTTTAAACGCGAAAAGAGTGTCGTCCCGCGAGTTCAATGTTAAAGGCAAGTTTGATTTTATAGATGGTAATAATCAGCTTGCATTATTATAATTTCCTTTGAAGACTCTGTGCACCGTCGAAAATTGAAACGACGGAAGAGCGATTACGGTACGAAGACAGTCGCTGTTCCTTTCCGATTATTTGCATGCTCGCCGATTATCGTATCGTTTTCGAAATGAGTGTGACAACGTACGGGTACGCGGAAATTTGCATTCGACGTTTCTGCAATGTTCGCCGATAAGAACGCCGGTGTAACGTTCGGGAACATGGATATCCCCACGGGTCGGGCCGGTGAACAGCGGATCCGTCGATCGAATCGATGAACTTTTTAATTGGCGATCCCTGATTTCCCGTGTTCGCTCGTCGAAAAATAGAACAGGACCGTGGAAGACGTTCCGGTTACGCGATCCCATTCCGTGTATGCAAACGAAATCGAGCTTTCCAAGGGATCGACCACTCCCTACGCAGAGAAACGGTCAGAGCCCAAGAGACGACAGTCACGATGGGTGTGTCCGAATCTTAATTACCCTCCCTTCGGCCGAGGATAAGTAACATGGCTACATTGCCGCAGGTATAAAGCGTAGGAGGTGGTGGGTACCGACACATACCGGCCGGCAGGCATTAGCCTGATTATAATTAGCCTGAGTACAGTACAGATCCGAGATATAAGGCGGTCAAAGAGGCCGCACTTGGTCACGCCGTTACATTATTGCCGTTTTCTTATCGCGAGAGACGCCCATCCTCCCGAAAACCATAAGTTTTCACCGCCGCAGCGCGCCGCCAGTTCTGCGGCAAATCGTCGTATTTATCTAGGCGGGGAAATTGTCTAATTAGAATCGCGTGTTTCACGCATTCGAATAATATTTCGTCTATAAACATTTAAACAGTATCGAAACTGTACATCTTGTACTTGCAACTTGTACATCTAGCAATTAATGTAGACAATATTCATTTTTCAATGATCATTCAATACTACGCTGGCAGTACTTGAATACAGATCTTGATTTTTTCGATTTCTTAAGCTATGAAAAATTTTGGTTCTACTCTATGGTGTTCAATGGCGACGTCGCCGAGTTGATCGCTCTAATTTCGAGGCGCTTACCGATAGTCCTTTCACAAACGTCCGCAGTTTGCTTATAATCGACGTTTCACCTTCCAATGATCATTCGAACATTGTTGACTTCCGCGCGATCGTTGGCAGTACTTAAATATAGATCTTGATTTTTGTGATTCCTTAAGCTATGAAAAATTTTGGTTCGATTCTGTGGTGTTCAATAGCGACGTCGCCAAGTCAATCTTCATTCGAACAGTGTTAACTTCCGCGCGACTTCCGGTACGGTATGTTGGCAATACTTAAATATAGATCTTGATTTTTGCAATTCCTTAAACTATGAAAAATTTTTGTTCGACTCTATGGAGTTCAATGGCGACGTCGCCGAGTTGATTTTTGCAATTTCGAGGCGCTTACCGATAGTTCTTTCACAAACGTTTGCAGTCTGTTTATAATCGACGTTTCACCTTCCAATGATCATTCGAACACCGTTGACTTCCGTATTTGAAGTTCAAGTTCAGTACTTGAATATAGATCTTGATTTTTGTAATTCGTTAGATAATGAAAAATTTTGGTTCGCTCTACGGTATTCAGTGGCGACGTCCCCGAGTTGATCGCTCCAATTTCGAGGCGCTTGTCGATAGTTTGTTAGAACTGGTAATAGAAAGTTCTTGAGAAACGTCTGGAAAGCAACGGAGACTACAAACAATTACGAAACGCGTGGTGGCGCAGCGTGGACGCGTTAATCCAAGCTAATCGTCAATTAACGCGTTTTAATTCGCATTTTGAAACGGCACAGTCACCGAGAAGTCTATAAATAGTGCGCTCCCGGCGGGCAGCAGCGCGTTAAAGTAATTAGAGTTCGGCTTAATCCCACCGCGAATCAATGTTCCTCGCCGTGGATTTCTGTTGACAAAATGGTAGATATTGTCTAGCCGACTTAGGCGGCCCGTTGACAACTTACAATTTTGCATACATTAGAAGGGAGTTCGAAACGCGCCGCGAACTTGACACCTCCGACTGGGCGATACTGCAATTTCAGCATCGATTTTCAATACGTTCATCATGCCGGACCGCGCCGCGGCCGATCTCGTACGAAATATTCGAAGCACTCGAGCGACCCGCAGGAAAGCCAGCCACAAAAATTTAATTAACGCAGCGAAAGGTCCATTAAAAATTGTCGCCATGAAAAAAATGAGGGAGTAGGAGGAGCACACTTAAAATTTTCCACCGGGGAACATCAGCGGACCTACCGAGTCGTGAAAATTTTGTTGCGTCGAGTGAAGTAGAGGCTCTCGCCGCTATCAGAATTATACGGAATCGTTTTTCGAATCGGGAGGACCGCGCGGGCTCGAGGAATTAGAAGGAAGCCGGAGTTCACGGCGGAAATAGGCGCGGCATGGAAATAACGAAAAAAAAAAAAAAGAAAAAAAATAAAACGAACATCCGCGTGTATGTACCACGTAGAATATGTATACGTGTACGGGGGATGTGCATGTTGTACAGAGGACCGTGTATGTTGACGGGAAAGAAAAGGGTACGCGGATCAGTTGCGAGCAACTTGTCCCTCGTGCCGTTGCTCTCTCGGTCCCTTCCTCCTCTGGCCCTGTTTTCGTTCTCTCGAAACATTTTCCACCGTAGCCGACGAGAAAGAGAATCGGTTAGAGTGGTTGATAAGAGAGAACGACCTCGGTGCGTGTTAGCGAAAGTTTGAAACGTCCAGCAAAAATTGCATCGTAGGCCAACCTCCCGTCGTTAAGCACAAAGCTAATTACCGGCTGGATATATTTCGCTACCGTTTCGTCGTGTCGGCCGCGGGGCACTTCGGTCTCTCTTCAATGACACAGCCTCCGCCTCTCCGCCCACCCCATTCTTTCCTCCATCTTTCATTCGACATTGACTTTCGAGCGATCAACTTCGCGTATCAGAAACGTCGAAACGCGAGGGTGCAAACCGAATTTCTTTCGACAACCATTTACCCTCTTCGAGGAGGGACAATTTCAGATTATCTCGCGCGTGAACATTCTTTATTTTGACGCTATGGGTTTACGATCAGCATTCAAAGAAATATGTTTATATATGTAGCCAAAATTACAAAAGAATCGGAGACGTAAGATTTTTTTCCAATTTTTCGCGATTTATAGAAGGGGGTTACCTTCAATATTTAGCAATATTTGGCAATATTTGGCAAATCTTTGAAGTCGTGCCCCGGCCAAACTATTAGAGCTATCGACATGAAACAAACGCGAAAATCTTCCTCAAACCTTCCTCTTTAAGAAGAGCTCCCATAATTTAGGTTAACATTTCAGGGAAATCCAGGGAGCTTCGTTTTATCAACCCCATTTTTTCCCACTTTCACCATTGATCGTCCCGAGACTTCAAAGTCGCGCCACGGCTGCAATTCGATTCCGATCGACCTAAAATTTGGCATACACTCTCACCGCGCGTCTAGAAACGTGTAGTCAAAATTACAAAAGAATCGGAGACCTAAAGATTTTTCACGATTTTAAGAAGGGGTATACCTTCAATATTTAGTGATTTTGTGGCAATATTTGGCAAATCTTTGAAGTCGTGCCCCGGCCAAACTATTAGAGCTATCGACATGAAACAAACGCGAAAATCTTCCTCAAACCTTCCTCTTTCAGAAGAGCTCCCACAATTTAGGTTAACATTTCAGGGAAATCCAGGGAGCTTCGTTTTATCAACCCCATTTTTT
>CM052083.1:6248508-6266997 GCA_028453745.1 Agapostemon virescens
TCCATTTTCACCATTGATCGCCCCGAGACTTCAAAGTCGCGCCACGGCTGCAATTCGATTCCGATCGACCTAAAATTTGGCATACACTCTCACCGCGCGTCTAGAAACGTGTAAGCAAAATTACAAAAGAATCGGAGACCTAAGATTTTTCCCCAATTTTTCGCGATTTATAGAAGGGGGTTACCTTCAATATTTAGCAATATTTGGCAATATTTCATTAACGGCACGGTTAGCCGTCAGGCGGGCCTTGCCGGGCCGCTCGCCGATAGACGAATCAGAGTATAAACAGTCGGGTAACGTAACGCGCGCCGCCATAGCAGAACGAAAAATCTGTCGCCGGTCCGTAGGGACCGACGAGGCCTGAACGGAAAGTCCAGCGCCGGTCCCTAGGGACCGGCGTGGCGCTTAACGTGTTAATATTCTGAATCAAGCAAACCCAGTTCGGAAAAAGTCTGAAAATTGTGACCCAGAAAGAGATCTCAAAGCAAAGATTAGAATAATAATTTTGTCATTCTGAATCAAACAGACCCAGTTTGGAAAAATCCGATGACTCTGGCTAAGAAAGAGATCCCAAAACAGAGATTAGAATGATTTTGACATTCTCGGTGAAAACAGCATTCCCAGAGTCGAAGGTCCGAAGCAAAGAACGCGACATTTGCTGTAACCTGGTCATTTATCAATCACGGTTGCCGGCGTACAGTAAATAGATCTAACGATAATAAACCATGAAACGAAGGAGATGAATCCGTGGGTCTGGGCAGCAGGTTACCGATTTAAGTAAGTTGCGCACGGCACTCGTCCCTCGTTGTTAAACAAAGTGTGAAAAAAAGGATGTACCTGCGCCCGTCGTAAAATTAACATGTCCGAAGGGGACTGTTTGTACCAGTTAACCGTTGCCGGTTGGTGAAGAATGAACCATAGGGAAAAAAAGATCTCCCTTCCGAGCGATGTCCGCTTATAATCTCAATGTTTCTAGCCGGCGTGGCGGTGCGGTGTGTCCATAAATAATTTTTCACGTCTCCCCCGTTAGGGGGCATCCTTACGGTCGGCGAAAGGGAGAAACTGAAACTTTCCTCTTGACAATCCTTGCATACCAGTTTCGTACAAGTTTTCCCGTGAAATGGCGATTAAAGGACGACACGAAGGTGCCAATATCGTGCCTCATTAGGCACACTTTCACCCTACGGGGACCCTCTCCTTTGACGACTAATCACGTAAGGGTTTACCCCCGGACACTTTTTCCTCCTGTGCTCTCCCTCTCTCTTTCTCTCTCCCTCTCGCTCTGTCTCTCACTCTGTGCTGGTACAGTCGTTGTGTCGAGCGTGCTCGATCTGATAGCCTAATGCACGGCTTCCTATGCGGAAATGCCTCGCTACATTATTCTACGCTGGCTCGTGTACCTACCTGGACACCCTCCACACCCTTTTCCCACCACTCTTGACCGGTGTCGTCGTTGTACTTTTGTCACGAGAGCACCGTCACCATCATCGACCCAATGCTTTTGCCAATCTTCCGCTGTGTCGAACGGTTCCCTGGCCAAAGAAGATTCGACCGAATCGATCTCCAGATCTACTTTAACGTTCAAAGGGCGGACGCTACGGCGACTAGAAATTCCGCTGTCATAGAAAAAAAACCGCAAAAGCCTGGAAAGTTTACGACAATACCGAATACCGTCATTATTCCCACGTCGTATAGTTGAACGTCTGGAAATTATTAGCATTACCAGCTGCCCGTGTCTTGCAGCTAGAACCAACGCGCCTTAAACGAGTCTGGCGTGCAGACTCTGATAGTAAAATATCGAGTCTGACTCGTCACGGAGATTTCAGACATGATTTGTTAAACGCAAAGGTTACTCTGTTCTTTTTACGTTATAATAAAATTCTGCGATGACTACAATAAGCTTACGGGTTTTACAATTGCTGTTATTCAATTATTTAAATTATGAAGTATAATTCTGATGGCTCCTCGATCTCATATTATAGTAAAAAGTACATAAAATCTAAATAAATTTATTGGATTACATAAAAAAATATAGTAACAAATTTCTATAGCTTCGTGAATCGTGAAATCTGAAGCCTAGCGAGAAAAACTGTTAGATATTTGTTAGATAATTTTCAAATTACTTATCGATGGCTTTGAATTTAATTGGCATTTTTATTCACAATGTGATAAAAGTATCTTGTTCTCCTGTTTCCTTTTTAACCAAGCAGCGAAGATCAATGTTATTCGTCGTCAATAATTGTAACAAATTTATTAGTATCTAGAAGATGATATCAGCTGTTTTCAAGTTATAAAGAGCCGGAATAGTTAAAACGATAGATTTAAAGTATTAAATACCGCGAGAATATCGATCTTTCGTATTTTAATCGCTAGATTGCCACCAGCGATATAAATTATAGTTCAGATTAAGATAAGAAGCTGTCAGGGGAGTGAATTTTCGGATTGATCGGGTAAATAGCGGGGAATCGTACGAGGGCTCGATGCGATTGATAAGGGCCGATAAAGCTTAAAAGTCTGCGAGAAAATTCAAGATCGCTCGTACGGGTCATTACATTCGTTGCAACGTCAGAATTTTTCGTTAATGTTACTATTTTAGTATAGCAGCCGATTTTATTGCGACAATTAAAAACAATCTTGGCGCATTATATCTCAATTTCGAACGTTTCTCTTCAATGTTGAAGTCTTATAAAAATATCTTGAGCTTTATGGACAGTTTCTGATAGTTTTCAAACAGTTTCATACATTTTTCAGTATGTGCACATAATAAGGAATTCAACGTTGATTTCAATGAAATGAATTCTAAAATATGGCAATTTTGCAAAATAAAAGTTTGAATGTTGAACTGTTATAAAAATGTCTGGACCTTTATGCATAGTTTCAAATAATTTTCAAACAGTTTCAAACATTTTTCAGTATATGCACATAATAAAGAATTAAACGTTGATTTCAATGAAATTAATTCTAAAATACAGTAGTATTGCCGAATAAAAGTTTCAATATTGAACTCTTACAAAAATATCTTGAGCTTTATGCAAACAGTTTCGAACATTTTTCAGTACGTGCACATAATAAGGCATTCATCGTTGATTCCAATGAAACGAATTCTAAAATATGCTAATATTGCCGAATGAAAATTTCAATTTCAGTCATAAAATCCTCGAAAGCAGGCGAGGGTTAAACGAAAGGAATGACATGAATATTCAGTTCGAACTGTTCGCCGCGAGTCCGACTGGCAATTCGAAAACGGACGGTTAAACAATTTTTCTGTCGTATTAAACTCTGGGATCCACGGTAATAATTTGAATCATGAGATGACGGTGAATCGCCCCCGGTTTCCCTGCAGCAAGAAAATCGGTCCCGCGGTGAAAAACGCGAAACAGAAAAGGGAGATGAGCGTCGGCGTTGCTAGATAGGGGGCTTAGGGGGCACGGAACGAACCGAAAGGAGACGTGGCGTGGGAGAGAGAAAAAGTGTGAGAGAGAGAGAGAGAGAGAGAGAGAGAGAGAAAGAGAGAGATAGAGAAAGAGAGAAAGAGGACAGGACGAGGTATCACAAAGCGATTCTTCGCACCCTATTTTCTCACGCGCACGACGAATCGAAAGCACGTCCGATATCTTACGGAGACTCGTTGACGTCGAGCGTACATCATCGGATCTGCTTATATCGACGACGATATTGACAGCCTTCATTCGATGAAGCTTGCCGGGGGGAATGATTGGGGTCGTCGATGACAGGGTTGCAACGCCTGTATGTATCTGTGTGTATGTGTTCGGAGCCTTGTTCGTCTCGTATGTGTGCGCGTGTCTCTCTATCTGCCTGCATCTCCGCCTCCGTCCGTCCGTTTGTGCGCGAAATAAGGGAAAAAAAGGGGCGACAAAGAGAAAAAGAAAGGGTGAGAATCGCGCGGACTCGGGTTAGTTCGTTATCAGATCTCACGGTAGGACATGCGACACGGCTGGCCGCGATCTTATCTGCCGGATGGAAGGAATTTTATGTCGTATAATGGACAGACCTGGCAGTGCTCGACACGTACGATGGATTTGCGTTACGCGGAAGCCGCCGGTTTTCTTCGTGACGAGCGAAAATCCAGCACCGATTCTTCAACCTTTCGCTTTGCCCTCTCGCCTTCGATTTTGCAATCAATCGCCGGTGACAAAGTCGTTCCACTTTCTGTGAAGACTTTCTCGCGCAAATATTCGCGGGATCTTGTCGAACGGAAATGGAGAACGTTAACAATTCGCGAAATCGAAGTGAAACGAAATTTATTCGATGAAATGGAAATTAACGAGTTAAGGTGCATAGCTTTCAGAGTTTTTTGTCAATCTTCCTGCAGATTTCAGATACTGAAAAAGTTTCAGACATTAAGTATATTAACGCGAAAATTTATTTCTAGATGGAAGTAAGGAATTGTGTCTTCGATTTCTGAAAGAAGAATTTTTTAATCGCTTGTCCCAAATATTATAAAAATTGTGATATTAAGTTTTGTTGAGATATACGTATACATATTCATATTGTAACCATTATGAAGAAATTATGTGTCTACAGCCTCGGTTATTTGATTACGAATTTTTGAGGATTTTTATCCGTTTACGAAATTTCGAGTAGTACGGATTTAAAAGAATGAGTTCGAAGGAAGAGGGTCTTGGGATTATTTGGAACAACCGAAAGGCCAGTTCTCAAATGCTATTGAGCAGGGATGGAAACGATAAGCCCGGACCCCTCGACGAATGTAGATGCTCGTTCATTCGGCAACATTAATAATGCACAACGAGTAGATCGTCGGTTAACAGCAGAAAATATGTTTTAGTAGGTCATCGGGCATTGTTCTTCCCTCGTTAATCGCTTAAAATATTCATATCGCGTAATCAAGAGGGTTGGGATAAGACGTGAATTAATGTGGCGTCTTTTTCGGCCGGATTTCTCGAGAGCGGACCGCCATTTCGACGATATTAATTCTCCGCAGTGTTCGAAACGCGAACAAAAAATATTTAAAATTGCCGTGAGACGTAAACGAGGCAAACCGTCGAGCAAATAACGATATCGCCGTCGAATCCGATAGCAATTGGAAAAAAGGGGTCTCGGAATTCTGAATAATTCTTCAACGAAAGTGGGCTCGCGTCGTCATACCTAATTCCTTCTTGTAGCCGGCGTTTATCAGCAAAGAAAAATCTACATAGCAGTGGACATTACGAACTCCCCTCCTACGTTCTTCGCCGCCCTCGGTGGTTAGGGTAATAACGTGGTAATTTTCTAAACTGGAATTTCCTTTCTCAACCCCTAGCTACCGGTCGCGCACGTGACCGATCGTTAGCGTCTACTGTCCTCGCTTCCTTGCCATCCCTGGTGGCTTGTTTCGCGCGAAGTCCTTTGAGCTTCTCGAAGAAAAACACGTTAGGAGTTGTTACAGCAACCTACGAAACAGCGAAACACCCTTGATTCTTAAAAATAGTAATTTCCGTTAAACAGCCGGCACGTTGATATGCAAGCTTGCGCGGGCAACTTAGGCGTCGCGAAACGGACTGCGGATGTTTGTGCAGTCGCGACATGCATGCACGTATAGAATGCATAAACTGCTCGTTTCTGAAATCGATCAACTCCACAATGTACCATGAAAGGCAGAGAACATCGAAGTACATTATTTAGAAAAATTTAATTTAATGCTGTTTCTATCATGGTTTCGTGTATACCTATTTCGACATATTTAATAATGTAGAATCACCCCTATTCGGGTTAGGTAGTTACCGATCATCCTGTACATGCAAGGAAATAGATTCGTCAAATTAATTGCAGTCTCGACATGATTTATATTTGAAATTTTAAAAAGTGTTTTCCGACAGCATCGATAAAAATACTGTTCTTACTGGAAAACTTTTAAAGTTCTCGAGTTGTCAAGATATTAACCCTTAGCACTTCAATGGCGCCTCTGAGGCGACACTAAGAATTGCCCTACTATTATTTAAAACAGCTTATACATCACTATGTTTGCATTTAAAAAATCGATAAAAATAGGAGAACGTTCTAAGTATGAGTAAGAGTAATAAACTTTATATGCGCGAAAGGAAATGGACCATGTACAATGGAACCATTCCAGGTCAAAAAATGTTTCAATTTTGGAATTAATGTTGCTTGGCGTGCTAAGGGTTGAAAAGCGAAATTAAACTTCTCCGTGCAATTTCTGCGAACAAATTCCCCGGGAGAAGGTGTCGGAGTCGTTTAAACAGCATCGACAGACGTAATCGAGCGTACTCGCGAGTACAGACACGACTTTGGCAATCGCTTCGATGGAAGCAGTTGGTAAAAAAATTCGCATCGCGGCTGAGAAAGCTGGCACGCCGAAAAGCAGCAGAGGAAAGTTGCATTCGCCCGAGGTTCCTCAAAATCTTGACTGGTGACGGGCCGAAGGGACTGGAGGCAATCTCCACGTATGGGACCGCGTGTGTTCGCTTTTCTACGGCGGTGACGGCGTCGGCGGCTTGTATTTTAATCCCACAAGATTGTGTACGCCTCGTAGTAAAAGAGCGAAAGAAAGAGCGAGCGAGAGAGAGAGAGAGAGAGAGAGAGAGAGAGTAGTGCAGCAGCGTTGGCCAGGGGTAGGTTGGCAGTGGAAGGCGTGCGTAGGCGGCTGCGTGTTATACAGTGAGCAGGCGAGGGCCATTTAGTGAGAAGGCTAGACGCGAGCGTCGTTGCACATGCACATGCACGCGTGTGCGATGCGTGAGCGTGCACCCATACGGGAACGATGACGACCGAGCCCCGGTTTTCTCTTATTGTGAGGAATAAGCTGACTGCAACCGAGGGAAAAGAAAGGGGGAGAGAGGGCGGTCGGAGAAAATTCGAGCCTTGAGGTAGTGCACACGCGGGTACGAGCGAGAGATAGAGAGACAGAGAGAGAGAGAGAGAGAAAAAGAGGAGTGGGAGATGGAGAGGGAGAGGGAGAGAGAGAGAGAGAAACGTTGACAGGAGGAGAGAGCCCGGCACCACGTATGCAGACGTCCGCAGGTAGGGCCGGAGGTGGAGGAGATGTGAACGCGTGCTTACGTTCATAGGTAGCGGACCGTTCTCCCGTAGAGTATGTGAGCTTCCGGGGTAGAGCCGGAAGAACGGGAACCTTGTAATTACTATGCTCTCGTAATCTTTTCTACTTCTCTATCCCCTACCACCGCTTCTTCCGGCCTGTTCTTCTTTCAGTTTTTTACTAGTTTCTGCTCGCTGTTCCCTTGTTTCACGAGTCTCCGGGCTCTTTCTCTGTCTTTCTTTCTGTCTCTCTCTCTCTCTCTCTCCCTCTTTTTCCCCTTCTCTCTATCTCTCTCTCTACTCGGGTTCGTCTCTTTGCGCCACGTCGGTGCCGTTCCCTTTTCCCCATTTTTCTCTCCTTTTTTTGGAAACCGCCTGGTGAAACTATACGGATGTTGTGCGGCCCTAATTGGGGTCGTTTTCTAATGTAATGCGAGTCTGAAAAGGGTGGTGGGCTCTTCGGGCTATCTAGCGTGTGCTCCGCGGCGAACAATTATCGTCGTATGGATAATTTCGTTATTTCTAATGGGCCCGACGAGTGTCATTATCTTTGGGAAAATCGGACTGCGTTGTCGGGCACGCGGATAGAAATTGTTCGAGTCTCGAAACGACAATTTCCGTCGCGAGAGCCGGTCGTTATTACCGGAGACGCCAAGCTATTCCGTTTCGATGTTTCATCTCCCTCTGGCTCTCTTGGTTTCTGCTTCGAATATCCGCAGTTCGAGTCTGAGAAAAGTCCTCTTTCGATTTTCTTCTCCTACCGCGCGGAATAGTCTGGCCCTCGGAAGGAAGAAAGGATCCTGCGCGAAATGAGCAAGCACGAGTTCTTTGAGACAAAAGCCGGCGGAGAAGGCGAGAGAGACGAGACGAGCAGAGGAGAAAGAGAGAGAAAGAGAGAGAAAGAGAGACAGAGGAGAGAGAGGAGATGATGGTCGCCGGCAGAGCCAGAGGTAATACATCGAACATGAAAAAGAGTTGGGGATAGGCCGGAATACCTAGCAAGAAGCTGGTAGGAGAGGGAGAGTGAAAAAAGGGTACACGGGAAAGGAGAAGACGACGGACGATATCGGGGGTAGAGCGCGAAGAGAAAGGAGAGAAGGGAAACAGGAAAATGTGTATCGCGGTACAGCGGTGGCTTACGGTAGCACAGGACCCTCTAATGAAAAGAAGGAAACTTTGGTCTTTGACATTCGGGCCGCGGCCTTGCTGACGGCTATACCTGGTCTCCTCGCAAGGGAACGAAGGAATGGAAAAGAAGAAGATGCCGGTGATCTCTTCAGCCGTCCGCCAGAGACCCTTGAAATCCACAAAGGATTGACCCCCCCCCCCTCCTCTGCCTCTGGCCCCCCTTCAACGCGTTTCTCCGTCGTGTCTGTACACGGTGTGTCCCGCACACGGGAGCCCATGTGCAAAGACATACGCGCACATAAACGGCGAAAGCTGTGTATATAGGTAGCTCCGGCGAGATCTCGAGGAATTCGCGCCAGCTCCTTAATTAAAAACTCAATGCACGGCACAATGGAGTGGCAACTCTTTGGCCACTGCTACAGCTACCGCTGCTGCTGCTGCTATTGCTGGCGAAACTACCAAGGCTGCTGACGGTGGCCTTCCGCAGACAGGCATCTACAGTACCGACCTATCGTGTCAGCAGACTTTTGCTTCTTTCCCGATGAGGTCAGGGTGCCTCATTCCGAGAGCGTCGGAGAGGACGAGAGACGGTCTTTCGTCGTGTCCGAAACACCCATGCTACGAATTATTCGTAAAATTTTTTAACGATCTTTAACCGACTTGTTAGAAATGGAAGACGGTTCGCGTCGATAATTCCAGCGTATCAATTGTCGATGTTGCACGGTGGATTCGCAACGAGCATGACCGTGTGTGTGTGAACGCGCGAGAAATATTTTCCGCGTCTATAGAGTGTAGGAGTATTTTGGAGTGGATCGAAGGAGCGCGGTTGCGCGCGTCCGCGAGAAACCGAATTTTTCGAAAGAAGGGTAATCTGACTTATGGCGGTGCAACCGGGATGAAGCACCCTGCATCGAGCGAGCTTACCCCACGTGGTGGTTGTGCGCGTAAACGGCAGTCACTTAATTAAAAATTACTTAATTACGTTCTTGGCACTAATTAGTGGCGCTTGGCTCTCTCTCGCCCGTGCGCGCCTCGACTGCCTAGGCACCGTTGCCACCTCTTCTTTCTCTCTCGGTCCGCCCACACCACGACCTCCTTCAACCCTCTTGCCCTCCTCGTCCGTTAGCTGCCTCCTTCATCTCCTCTTACACCCTCTTTCACTTCTACACTCCGTTCACAACCAGCCGGCAGCGAAATCTCTGTCTTGGTTTGCATTCTTCTTCTCTCTTCCGCCGCCGCAATGCCGCCAACCCCTTACACCCTCCTCCACCTCCGCCACACCGCCTCCTCATCCTCTTCCTCCAACCTCCAACCTTCTCCTCCTCCTTCTCCTCCTCCTCCTCCTCCGCCTCCTCGCCATCGCCAACAATCCGCCCTACTCCCTCTTCCCCTTTTCTTTCCCTGCTCGCCGGAAGTCAGACTAGCAACGAGTTACCCGAAGCGCCGTAAACTTCCGGTTAACGTTATTTTTCTTTTAATTCGGTTTTCTTCCTGGTTTTCACGCACCGTCAACCCCTCCTGCCTCGCTGCCCCGCGACCCGGCATCCGTCGGGATTACCCTTTTGTTGCCGGGTACACCATCGCGGAGTCATCTTCGAGACCCTCGGTACATCGTCGTGCTTGAAAAACGACCACCTCTCTTTCAATGATCTCTCGCGAGACGGCGTAGACCGTTCCGCGACCCTCTATCGAACCACCCCTAACGTTCTCCTTCGAGTTCTTCGTCTACGTATTTCCGTTAATTACCGAAGCATCATTTGTTCTTCGCCGTTACCGACGACGGTTGAAACCGGTCGCGAGGAACTAGAACGTCTTCCGACACCTCCCGCGACTCGCCGTCAAAGAATCAAGAGTCTTGATCAGGCCGAAGATGAGGACGAAGAGAGTAGCGAACTGCGCGACCGAAGCTCACCACCCCTCGTGAAATGTCAGTGCCGTAACATAAGGGGTTCCTGCTGGCGTTGCAGCAGGCAACCAGTCAGGCAGCAGAGCAGCATCGTTCCTTTTCGAATTTTTTGATAATGAACACAAGTACGAGAACCACGACTGGTATTGGCTGGGCGGCAGACAATGCGGTGGCCGCAGGGTTATCGCGGGAGGAACAACGAAGGAGGCGGGGGCTGGCTGACGGGGTTTCGATGGGAGCCGAGTCTCTCCGCGCGCGGGGAGAGAGATAGAGAGTCAGAGAGAGAGCGAGAGAGAGAGAGAGAGAGAAAAGGAGGAGGAACCGGTGGGAAAGGGGGGCAGAGGAGGGTGATACCAGGGGACTTTATAGGGGATGTAAGCATCACCACTGCAAGGCTAATCCGCCACTATGAGCTGCTACTTGCAGCATGAGTACGGTACACTCCCTGCCAAAGACCTTTTTCCTGCCACCCCCGCCTCCTTCGCCTCATCCCTCCCCCTCTCCGCCCCTCTACGCCCTCCGGGGAGTCTCCTTTCCGGTCGTCCTGTTGGTCGAACGGAACGGTTCGTTGACCCTGCCAAGGGAGAATGCAAGCCGAAGGACGAACGAAGATGTTGCTTCTTCGGCCCTTTCTTTCCGACGAAAGGGTGCGAGCGCCGGGATCTCGAGTGATTTCGACTACGCCCGCCTGCGGAAGCCACGTTGAAGTCTTCCTGGCCTCGCGAAAAATATTCAGAAACGAGGATTCAAATTCTCCTGTCATTTTCTTCGTGCAGCCCCGCGTCTTAATTGAACGTCGCCTTGGAATATCCATCTGTGTGCGTCGAAGCTGTCGGATTAACTTTTAGAACGACGTCGCGACATTTTCTTTTGTCATGATTAGAAGAATGCGGATTTTATACGTCAGTTATAAAATTGATCAGGTGAAACCTGACTTTATTTAAGAAATAAATTTCTGTGCTCTATGTAGATTTATGTTTATCGCACTTTTTGCAACGGATAGAAACTGATTTTATTTTTGCATTCTCCGATGTAGATAGAGGTACAGCTGATTTTATAGTCTCGCCGAAATTGATTACGCGCACGATTTCGTTCCAAGATGTTGTTTAATCAACTTTTTGCACTCGAAGCTATTTTCTAGAATCCAAACATTCCGTCTGACCTGGCACGCGAACCTTTTTCAATTTTGTCTATACGAAATCGAGTATTTGCTTGCGCCAAATTTTGAATGTTTACCAATTTATTAAACCGAAAGTCATCGAGCAACGCAGAAATCGTGTCTATAGCAATTTTTAACGAAGCCACTCGGTCGAGTGCAAAGATTTAACATTATTTACCCGAAGATTACAAACTCTAAACAAAGAAGAAGATCTACTTGGTCTTTGCGGTTTGCACTCTCTCCTTCCGGCTAACGTTTACACTGACGATCAGCTTCGTCATCAGCTAGAGAAAGCAACGCTCACTATTCCCGTCCGGATAGTCAACGATTTCTGTATCAACACGCAACATTCAATTAGTCCAGAGCCCAGGACGATAATCTGTGAAAAAGGAGTGGATCGATCGGCTCCCGGGGTTTATTGTGCTTGATGTGTCCCGATTACGTGTCGTTCCATCGTGCCGCGGGTATTTAATATCTGGAGGAAAGTGCCTGACGTTCTAAAGAATTTCATTGTCTTGGCCGTGTATGAGTCCGAGGGCTCGTTATATCCGTCTTCCTATTGTTCGGCGAATGCATTCCTGCCAGACAGAAATTACAGGCCGAAACATCTCCCGGGCCTACCGGTACAATATCCGGTTCTCCCTAAGAAATATTGGAAATAGTTGGTCGATCCGCGAAGGAAACAGTTGGCAAGCTGCCTAGTTCTCTCTCTCGCCGCGGCTTTGCTCTGGATGTGCTACTTGCGATGCATTACTTAGCCGGCAAGTGCAAGCACGAAGAGAGACCCAGAAAATTCATCGTCCGATGAATGCACGCCGTCTGCGCGTCGGTTTTTTTCCTCCGAACCCCCCAAACCCCCTCGAGCCCCCCAAATCCCCCCCTTTTGCGTACACCCCCGCAGAGGATCGCCTTGCGTCGCGGGCGCATAAAAGGTACGCGGGCCCTGGCCTCTCTCCTCTCTTCTCCTCTCTGCTTCTCTCTCTCTCTTCTTCTCTCTCGTCTCCTCTGCTATCTCTCTCTCTCTCTCTCTCTCTCTCTCTCTCTCTCAGTCTAGCTCTTTCACTCCCGGTGTTCGTTACTGGAATTCAAACGCGATATTGACCACGGAGGACTAGCCGGGTAACTAAATATTGATCGTTCTCCTTTGCGATCCTCTTTGTTTCATTTGCAACGGGAGAGGCCAACTGACACGAATATCTTCTTTTCTGCCTTAAGACGAGAGGCAGCAGCTATTACCGGGGCCGGGGCTCGGTTTTCTCGCGACACTGATTCCACTCCTTGAACCCCTTCGCTTCCTTTCTTCCCGTTGTTAAGTACACGCGGACTCGCCGGCTTTGAGTAATTGTTTCCCCGTGGAACCGGGAGTCGTGTACTTTTCAGACGCTGCGAGAGAGAAAAAAGAGATTCTAGAACCGCGGGACTAGAGTTTTCTAGCTGCGGGGCTCGTAAGGGATATTTCACCGGGGAATTAATTAACACCGCCCAGACGGAAGTGGTCGACGCTTAATTAGAATATAATTGTTCGAAATTATTGGCTTACGCTCGCGGAACGGTTTTACGGTCAGAAGAATCACTTTCTTTCAACGATGCGTCAGACGAAGCGGCTCGTCACGTGCGTGAGATTCTCTTTTTCAAATATTCTATAAACACTGTAGCGTTAATTAACATCGTACGTTAAATTAAAATACGATGGGACTATATCTCGTATATACTTTTTCTTCTCCAAATAAATATCATCGAACGTTCGATACTAGCGTACACCGGTGCAGAATATATTTATTTCTCGAAAACAAGTATATTTGTTTAGAAATTATATTCGTTTCGTTAATCGCATCTGTTACTCGAATATAGAAAATATTTAAAGACGAGTTCGTTATTAGGTTTCTATGTATACATTTCCAATCTTCTTGAATTAGAGACAGCATATCTTCGTAACCGCTAGAATATGATTTTATAAACCGGCATATGGAAATCTGCGGCGATCGGAATTCAAATATTTTTATTCTCGAAAATAGCTGGCGGATCTTCGGAAGGCGGACTCGCCGCGCGGGGGTCTAGCAAAATAACGCAGTTAAAGGGACTCGAAATAAATTTGATAATAGCGCCGGCGCGCAATCTATTATTGCAGAGTTCTCTCTCCGGTGCCGGTCTCCTGTCGGCCGTCATTTTTCATCCCGATTCGAAGGATTTTCGCGGAAAAAGCGTGCCCGCCCGGCTAACTGACGTGTATCCCTTGCTCCGGCGCAAAATCTCGTGAAACACGAACGCACACCGGCGCGCACCGGCAGAGGCCGGTTATCCGCGAGATAACGGAGACTCCGCACGAAAAATGTGAAATGATAATGTACTCGGTATCCCGCCCTAATCGGCTTTGTATCCGCCGTGATGGCTGCTGGACCGGGGGACTGCAAGCCGAGCGAGGACGTCGACGAAGGGGGGAAAAGAGGGGCCGAAGGGGGCAGAGGAGGGGGAGGGACAGAGAGAAAGAGAGAGAGAGAGTGAGTGAGAGAGGGTTGGGGGACAGGGGGTGGAGAGAGACGGCGGTGTCGGATCCTGGGGGCAGCTGGGAGATGCAAGTCTCCTCCGGCCTCCATGGAGGATTTAATTTACATCCACCGGCGAAAAACGCGGAAAACAGTTTATCAAAAAAGTTACTGCGCAGGCTCCGACGGCAAAGAGGCAGATAGACAGATAGATAGAGCGAGAGAGAGAGAAAGGGAGTGGGGAGCTGGACGAGGAAGATGTAGAGGAGAACGAGATGCCGGAGGGAAAGAGGGGGTGAGGGATAGAAAGAGGGTTCACGACGGCAGAAATGAAATTGTCCGTGCATGGATTACCGTCGACTTCGTTATACCCTCGAATTAGTCTCCCCCTCTGCCCTCCGACTTCCCTCTTTCTCCTGGTTCTACATGTCCATTCTTCTACCTCTATCGCGCGCGGGTGCATCATTTATTCACCGCTCCTAAAAAAACACTTAAGTATTTTTTAATAAAACCTCTTAGCTCGCGCGAACGCTCGCACCTCCGACGCGTTTAAACGCCGTGATTTTTCCACGGTACCGGCGGTTTCTTTTAATATTTCTTTGAACGAACAGCTCCGACCGTAGACGCGGCTCTCCGCCGCGTTGTTTCGACAACCACGAGGATGAACGTTGTCGGTATCCGTTTTCCGGAAGACGATCGGTCGACGAGCTTAACGGTTTCACACCTTCGCCGTGCCTGCATTGCGTCAGGGTGGAATCTTTCGTGCAAATTAGAGAGAGAAAAACGGTCGGCGAGGGGCGAAAAAAATCCGTAAAAAAAAAAACATATATCCGGGGACCGTTTAAGTGAGAAGAATGCTCGCGCGTGACCCCTGACGCGGAAAACGTTCCATGGGACGGGCTCGTCGAGCGTAACTTTAAATTTCCCGCTAATCCCACGGGGAATCGGTTCGATTTCTCTTGTGACGTTCCGCGGCAAAACGTCGGGATTCGAAATCGGCGTGGACCGAGCGTAAAATTACTGTTTCGGCCAACATTTACCCTGGCACTCGGGGGGGTAACGTTCGACTGGACAGCGACTCTGAATTGATTTCGTTTGAAATCCCACCCCCGCCGTCCCTCCTGCCTCTTCTGCGTCCGCCGTTCCACCCTCCTTCTTCTCTCTCTCTGCTCGTTCTCTCCGTCTCTCTTTCTCTCTCTTTCGCTGCCCGGATCGTTGTTCGCCACCCTCGATTTTCTGCTCTCGCTCTTACACCGGTTCTCTCCTCTCTCTCGCTTTCTCCCACATGCATACACACACACTCTCTCTCTTGCTCTCCTCTCTCACTCTCTCTCTCTCTCTCTCTTTCCTCTGCTCTCCTCTCTTCTCGTTCGCTCCACCTGGACTCTCTCTCCGCTGTCCCTCTCTCGCGACCGTCGCACACCCCCGTGATCCCTTCCCGCCCCCCGCGCAAAAGCTCCGCTTTCAAATCTCGTCCCGGGGTCTGCGACGTCTACGTACAGACCGGGCAAAATGCATTTCAATCCGCGCCATTTTCTATCGGTCGCATCGCGCGGGCGCGCGCGCGCGCTCGCCGCTTCGAAAACGCGAAAAACGATGGACACATTAGTCAGGGCACTGTTCGCCGCGATACGCGAACGGCGAAAGTGATTCCGCAATCAATAACCGGCAACGGCGGTTTCCACGGTGCGTGGCCCTGGCGAAATTTCTGCAATTTGGCCGGCGATCGACGAACAATGCCCCTGGCCCGGCCATAGGCGCGATACGAGGCCCTCCCACGCCTTTGTTTTTACCAACGGCACCTGGCGCATCCCCTAAACGCTCCTCCGTACGAAACAACGCCATTCCTCGCCGTTACCGTGCGACTCTTCTTCGAGCCTTCAGCCGGGCCTGAAAGACGATCCTAAATTGTCTATGGAACCGCGCGATGCTCTTCCACCAACACTTTTCCTCGTCTTTCGACCTACCAACGACACCCGATGCATCCCCTAAGTTCTTAATTCGAAAAATTGTCATTCCTCACCGATAACCTGCGTTTCTCCTTCGAGTCTCTAGCTGGACTCGATAGAAAGTAGTAAATCGTCGATGGATATGTTTATTCGCGAATCGAGGATTTCTAAGCTGGACAAATTAGGCAAACGTCTAGCAGACGAGATAAAAGCTATCTGCATCTCTTGGCAGGAAAAAGAAATACGTCAGAAATTGCTTTCGGTAAATCTCATGTTTTAAATTTTTCTTATACATTTTTCTGATAAAATAATAACCCTGGATACGTATTTGTTCGTTCTGAAATTTATTATATTATAGTGGAAGCTGGAAACTTTATTGTCGATTAACCGAGAAAATTGGTAATCATTCATCGTACGTACGAATTAAATCGAGCAACTGTGCGACGCGTGAAATTCGCGCGGCGGTCAATGTGTTCGGTCGACAAACCCGGTAGAGGAAGTAAACTCTTTTCTAGCTATAAACAGTTTTTGTTTGTCATAAGATTTGAACGAAGCATACACTGGTCAACAATGTGGGATTTTCATTTGTAACTTCGATTGAACGATTTTAAAACTGCAGGATTTGCTCTAACAAATTGGAGATAATTAAACTTTACCGGACACTGTTTTTGGATATTTTCAGAAGGGAAAATATAGTCGATAAATGTAAAAAGTTAACTAATAAAAACTTTGGCGTGAGTTTAAGAAAGCAATTAAATCTTGCAGACACAGATTTCAAAGATTTCGAAAGTAGAAAACCTCAGGGACACGCGATAACGATTCGGTTCTCGTGTAATAAGTCCACCGATGATCCACAAAAAAATACAAACGTCCCTGTGAAGAGCATTTGCATTTTCGCATACTTGGATGATGTACTTTACGAGCGGCGCGTACGATAGATCGCGACCGGCGATGCATGAAACGAGCGAAACCGCGAAATAATATGTCAACGCGATCGGTTCAAAATTCACCGGTCGTCTCTAGTAATCAATGAACCTTATACGGAACCAAAGCGAGATCAATGGACGTGAATGACTCGATGACGCCGGCCAGGAGCAAAATGAACCCGATGATCGTCAAGCGGTGCGCGAGAGATTAAATGAAAGGGCTAGTTTAAAAAAGAGTAAAAAGATTTGTAGGAGATCCAACAACTAGCGCGAGCGCGGCCCAACCGATAATGTCCGTCGTCCATTCAAAGATGAGGGAGAGAGGAGGGTCGGTGTCACTGGTCCCGGTGCCACGTCATTCGATATTTTTGTCAGTAAAACGATATCAGGCAAATTGCATCTGTCCTTTACACCGTGGCTCGGAGCCAGATCAAACGGTATTCGTCCTGGGGTATTACTCTTCCCTATCCCTGGGTCCCAGACTGCACTTTTCTCGCTCCTATCTAGCAGAATCCGGGCGTCGATCGAGTGTCTTTCGACGCTAGAAAGGGCGCAGTGCAGAGAGGAGAGGAGGGGCAATAAATTTATAGGCTCTCCGGACTCAGATTTATCGAACAATCCGCTCTATGTTTTCGCGTTCCCGAATCGTTGAATTGATAGCACCGGGAGTAGCCTCTGAAACTTCTGCTGCATCCACCGTTCCCTTCCACTCTCTCGCGTTCTCTGTCTGCCTGCACATCTCTGCCTGGTTCTCTTCCATTTAACCTGGCCGAGCAAACCTCGCTGCGGAGTCCTGGCCGAGATGGATGTTACGAATTTGTACCAGCCATACGACGACCACGACGACCACGACGACGACGACGACGACGACTCCGCGCTGATTTTCTTTTCATTTGGCGACCCTCCAAAACAACTATCTAGAAACACTGAGGCCGTGTTCTCTGGGCAATGGCCATCGAACGGGACTCTTATTGGCGTCGTATGTAAATCGCCCATATGCCGAGTCGACTCTTGAGCACACCGCAAGCATGCGGGCAAACGAAGTACGCAAAGCACGACTATCTTACGACACGGTATACGGGCGACAAGTAGGCCGGCGTCGTTAAAGGAGTAGCAACCTCGGACGTGTCTGCGGAGAAACGTGTTAGGGACCGCTTCCGAACCGTGATAACAACGCTCCATGCTACTTGGAGGCGCGATCGGCCGAGAAATGGGGGACCAGCTTCTACAAAACCATACGGTTTTCTTTAAACAGCTAGACAGCTTTTCAAACGCGTTTAGCCATGAACTCTTCGCATGATCGACACGAATCTTCAAATTCTTCAAACTCTTCAAATAATCCGTATGATTCTATTGTTCGATTTTTATTTAACGGAATATTAACAGAAGTCAAAATGAATGCGTATAAACAACGAATTGCATGTATAACTAATCGGCATCTATGACTCGGACTTTTGGACTTAGCTTTAGCAGGGTCGAGTATACAATGCTCGGAATACGTAAACAATTTTAATCCTCTGGCATTTATTCTTTGCATAGATTTTTATTTGAAGAGCATAAATCGTGGGAACAGTATCCAGGAAACGTTTTCGTCATATACAAAATTAGTCGGGCAAATCTCTAATTAATCAGATTCTAAGACTCGGACTTTTAGACTTAGACTCGAGTATTACAGTATTTATTCGAATTTTTATTTGAAGAACATTAAGGTAACAGTGTTCAGGAAACGTCTTCATTATATACAAAATTATTCGGGAAAATCTGTAATTAATCGGAGTCTAAGATTGAAGCATTACAGGGTTGATTCTACAACAATTTTGATGCTCTAGTATTTATTCGAATTTTTATTTGAAGAACATAAACGTAACTGTATTCCAGAAATATTTTCATCATATACAAAATTATTCGGGAAAATTTCTAATTA
>CM052083.1:6271997-6331542 GCA_028453745.1 Agapostemon virescens
ATTTATTCGAATTTTTATTTAAAGAACATAAATCGTCATAACAGTGTTCAGGAAACATTTTCATTCTATGCAAAATTATTCAAGAAAATATGAAAGTAGCGACCCGTGCACCCACTTTATTCACTGCTACGTAAAGGTCAGTGGGTGAAGTTCGCAACAAATAACCCCTGTAATTCTTCTATTTTTCAATCTATTTGCATTTGTAAGTGGGACAGTCTACACACGACAATTATGAAGCATCTTGGACGTAAGAAATCGATCGCCACTGTAGATTATCCACGCAAATTGCTTAAGTATAATAAAAACTCGAGTCTCGGGTGGAAGCATCGTTTCTCGTTTTTCTTCGTCGCGCGGATGACTTAATGCGCGAGGAAGAGGCTATCGCGCATCGATGACAAGGCCAATTAAGTCTCGCCCGGAAAGCATTGTGCTGATCGTCCTCGGACGTTCGTTTAAGGGCCCTACCTGGTCCCGATGGGCCCGGATCGTTTCCGAGCCATAAACGTAAGTCGGTCAAATAGTTACGGGAGCCTCTCGGTTCATCCCCAGTGGTCGACAGTTGTCTAGCAAATCCTATTTACTGTTACCCAACCGACTATGTGCACTAGAGATGCTGGGGGATGCCTATCACCCCTAGCTAACCTACTGCCCTACTGCCATGAGTCTCACCCCTGAAAGAGTCCCTCGTATCTTTCTTTCTTTCACGACCTTTCGCATGTTTTTCGTCTCCCTCATTCTCACGTGCCGCAGTCGGGCTCTTGCTTTTTTTCCCTTGGCCCTTCGCTCCCCGCGCGACGTCGCCATCTTTCATTGAACGCGTAACGGTCCCTCGTAGATCGGATCACGCGATGATTTCACGATTTCCGTTTTCTGTCGGACCGACCGAAGGGCGGTTGCATTTTTCAAGGTTTCTCCGACTAGGGAAACCGTCCCCAATTTTTCGTCCCCCCTCCTGGTAATCCTTTGCAGACCGCTGCGACAAATGCAGCGTATGATTCAGAGGGTACGCGTCGACGAGCCTGGTCGCCTAATTTGTTTCACTTATTCTTTAGCTGGTGTGGCAAGTAGGATACACCGGATTCGACCGGGTAACGGGGGTGTACCTGTAACGATTGCGTCGAAACGGTCGGCGGGTTGTTCGGTTGCAGAACAGATAGTCGCATCCTCGTGGCAGAGCAGTTCTCTCGGTTCCCTTGAAAAACGCGACCTAGACCCGCGTCTCTGTTTCGCCTTGCAGCTCTTTTAAGCTGCAGGCTGCGTTCGTAATGTGGTTTAGCGTGGCATGACAGGAGGTAAACTTGACGACAAAGAATTATTGATTTTTTCTGAGCGAGTTGAACGAGTTGCTGGGCGGTTGAGCGGTCCCGGTAGGGTATTCGACAAAGGATGTTTTCCGAGTCCCTAACCTAGGTAACCCTTCTCCTACGCGTCTCTCCTCTGTGTACGTGTTAATGTGAGCTGCCCGGAGAGAGAGAAAGAAAGAAAGAGAGAGAGATAGAGATAGAGAGAGAAAGCTAGAGAGAAAGAGAGTAGTCCGTGGGTGTACTTGCCCCTGCGTCGACGTGTGTGCCAGGGGTTCGTCCTACTCGGTTTCTCTCCTTCTCCCTTTCGCCTGTCCTCTTTCCCCTCTTTTTTTCGTCTCCGGCTGCCCGCACGCCGTGTGTACTCAGCCGATGCACCAAGGACTTAACTGCCTCATTGTCGTCCCAGCAGGCATCGGAGCTTCGGGACAGATGTGCAAAATTTAAGGTTAGAGCACCGGAGAAATCGTCAGTGGCGGCGAGACCCCGAGTTCTCTCTCAGCCTCTTTCATCCTTCTCGCGGCAACGGTCCCCGATGAATGGGGAGTCGATGACCGGACGCGGTTATGATCGACAAACACACGCCTGCCGAAAACCGCGTCTTCGTATCTAGGAATTCGCATTGGTCGCGTCTCCCGATCGTCGACCGGCTCGGAAACTCTCGGTCAACTAGAGAATCACCAGCGACAAAAGAAACAACGCGATTGAACTGTGTGAATTTCCGTTGGCAAAAAAAAATAAAAAATAAAAAAACAAAACAACGAAGAAGAGCGGCCGGTTCGCCGGTCAAGTAAGACGGCCACAGTCGCGAATGCACCGTAGCGGAACCCGGTAATTGAACCATTAAAAATTCGTTCGATCCAACGGACCCGCCGTAATCAAAGAATACTTTTAAAAGCAAAGTGCCCGGTCACTTTGGCCCTCGCGTCTGACATCCCCTCCTCCCCCTCTCCATCCCAGTCCAGAGACCGGATCGCATCGTTGCAGCAGCCGCTGAAAGTGCATCCACGTTAGAGCTCGGTCTTTTTGGAGCAGCATACACCCAAATAGTCTAGTCCAGCTTTCGCACCTTATGCACGCGAGGTTGCACATGCATAGTGCAACACGGCCGGTGCACTGGCTCGGCCGCCAGGGAAAAAATCGATCGAATAAAAAAATGCTTGACCGATGCCGACGTGTGACGAGGACGCGAATCGCGACCAATAGGTGGTGGTGGAGGAGGACGAGGACGCCAGCGGGGTTAAAGGAGGGGTGGAAGGCGGACGGGGGCTTAGTACGCCGGCAGAAGGAGGGATAGTCCGGGACCATTGAAGAGTGAAACCGCTCAAAGCAGCTGCCCCCACCCCCTCTCTCTCTCTTTCTCTCTCTCTCTGGCTCTCTTTTTCTCTTTCTCTCTCTCTCTCTCTCTCTCTCTCTCACACTCGTCCAACCTTTCACCCTCCGCCTCGCCCCTGATCCTCGCCCGCTTCGGCTTGTGCGCCCACCGACCCCAGAACCTCGACTCTCTCTTCCTCCTCATAGCTTTGAAAACCACCCCTCTCTCTACTTGGACGTATCATGCAGTCCTGCATTACCCCCCACCCCCAGCTTTCTTTTCTCCACCTCTCGCTCTCTCGCTCCCTTAAGGGAGCCGAAAATCCCGCAGTAAGAGCTTTCCGTGTGGATGCGGCCAAGAAACCGGGTTATCTTTCCACGATTGATCCTCCGTCACGTGCTGCCGGACCCTGTCTACCCAGCCGAACTGTTCCGTCCAACTACTCGGCTGCTAAACCGCGGGGAACGATCAACCGACGGCTAGGAAATTGAATAAACTCTTTCGCAAGGTTCGATCGGGTGACCGTTTCCGTTTCGTGCTGTTTAGACCGTGCTTCATGTGATCCTGCGGTCCCAGAGGTAACTTGGTCAGTGATCTCGATCGTAAGTAGTCAGATGACTAATTACGATACACTTTTAACCCTTTTGCTCGGAGCGTCGCATATATGCGACATCCACTCGACAACCTGTGGTTTTCTTGTTGATTTCATTGACATATTGGATTAATCACTTCTTAAAACTGCTCTCATTTTATTCTCAGCACAGTTCTTATTTAACACTTTATCGACCGGAAGCCTAAGTATCAAAATGAAGCTTAAAACTCTATTTTTACATTCCAATTAGTAACAACATTATTAGACAATATTATTGGGGATGCATTGCTGATCCGCAATAAAAATTGCTGTCAGCCTTGAAGGATCCATTAAAAAGTTTTCAGTCATGGATCATAGGCCTTACAAAAATTCTGAAATAATCGCCGGTCGATAAAGGGTTAAGACTTAGAAAAACGTACATACAGAAACCACGCGCACTGTGCATATTTCTGGCGCGATTTTCCGTTCAGTAACGGCAGTTCAGCGGAGGGGAGTCCCGTAGCGAAAGGGTTAACGATCATTCCTTGGTTCTCTGAATCTCGATACACTGTCCAGCATTATTTCTTGGTTCCTAAAATTTGAAGACACTTCTAAATCATCTGCGGACTATTTGTAACATCTGTAACATCGTGGCAACGTCGGTTTCGCGCAGGAATGTCAACTGACATTATCACCGAACGGTTGCAAACGCATTCGTCGTTTTTTATATTATGTAGGACATACGAATTTGACAATATTTCTGTATAATAATTCGGAGAACCGGTCCTCGTTCGTGCGGTCTGAAATAACGTCGGGGCACAGTCGAAGGTTCGAGGACCCGCTCGCTATCATTTACGGCGTCGCGTCAATGTATGCAAATTTTCGATTTTCAATGAACACCGGCTCACCCGCAGACGAGTTTTCTCAGTCGGCTTCGGGCCTAATGCTCTTTGCATAATAAATTCGGTAAAATTTGCATCGGGCAGGCGAGCGCGAGCGCGCACGCAAGCGTGACGGTCGGAGAAAATGATTCGTCTATCTGACTCCTGAAAGCATCGATGCTCCCCGGTCGATAGCTGAAAGAATGAAAACGAGTTAGAGAGGAGAAAAAGAGAGGATCAACGAAGGGGAACGCGAAAGGGGGTTCACGTGTGTCTAAGGCAGCCAGATGCAGTAGAGAAAAAAGAAAAGAGAAAAATAGAGAGAAACAGAGAGAGAGAGAGAGAGAGAGAGAGAGGAAGACGAGAGGGGGTTAGGGGAGTCGAAAAGTAAGGGACACACGAAGAGCGGTATTGTAAGATCGGCGCGTGCGGCACACGGAACCTTCGTTGGCTAAGTCTATGCCCTGTCGTAGAACCCCCGTGTGTTCGAGCCCTGGGCCCCCTTCGCCCTTCTACCTTTTCGTTGCCACCGTTTCTCGAGTTCCCTCTATTATGAAGGGCGAGGGCCCAGGAGCTCATTGTCGGGGGCACATCTGCTGCGCGATTGCCGAACGATTGTCTCGCAAGCTTAGGAAACTCGCTCGTGGAAAAGAGGGTAGTTTAGCAGCGGGTCGAGGAACCACCGCCCGGTCGAGAGACATGGACACGCGTGTGTCCCTTTTGTGAAGATGGCCGGGAGGGACGGCTGTTTTCGAACTGGTGAAGTAACTTTTGCGCGATGCTTATCTGCTTGTTAATGATTCGGGTCTTGTCCCGGTGTCGGTTCAACGAACGCGCCTCGCCAGTCCATGCACGTTCGCGTTGGCCGATTTTGCGATTGTTGTTCGGTTCGGTATCCTGTCCGCAATCCTGTTCATCAGTTTCGTATCTTCTTTGCAATCTGCGACGATTCTTAGAAATGGAAGCCTCGTTTATTATGTCGTTACGACATGGTTCGTGCGGTGCAACTGCGACGTCTTAAATCGTGGAGATATTCAAATGCTCAGATTTTAGGTCTCTTAGCCTAATTATAACAGTTAGTTCAAATTAAACCAGTCGCACTTTCTAAAGTACAACGTTTTACATTTTATTATCAAAGAATACGAGTAAACGAAGGTACCGACAAGTTCCGACCCCGCAGTCGTTCGAACAACAGGATTAGCTTTCCCTCTGAAGATTTCTGAAGAAAACGTAAGAAAGTGATCGCGGCGTTTGTCGAGGAGTTAAATTAATGAAAAATCGATGAATCTCGGATTGAAAGTCGGCTCGGTACGCACCGCGAAGGGCGTCTGCGTCGTCGCAGCTGTCCTCCAGGTTTGCCGGTGTCCTGAATGAGACTCCAATTACGTTCCCCCGGCAATTTAAACGCGCGCGCGTCGCGCAAACCCGAGGAAATGATCTAATTCGCGTATCCCCGGATGCCCTCAGATGTTCCGCGGAAAAGTTCACCGTTCACGATCCTCCAGCCGGGATCCCCTACCGAAAGGTGTGACACCGGATATCAACCCCGTTCCCTCGAACAGAGGCCCTTCGCCGAGTCCGACGCACCGCTTCGTCGGTCGCAATCAACAAAACGCGCGCGCGCGGCCCTTAGACGTAACCGTTGCGGCTGGGCTCGGTCTCGCAGAATGCATCGTACTTGGCTGAGTGGCCGTGACGGGAGAAGAATGAAGTAATCACTTGTTAACTTGTATTTTAATTACTTGATTTTCCGGGCCGCGGTGTGCGCCGTCAGCGCGTCGACACGAGGAGGACGATGTGTAGTTGGGCTTGCGGACGACGCCGCCGCCGCCGCCGCCTCGCCTCGCCTCGCCGCTCCGCACCGCACGGCTGGAACGGGTGGCAACCGCGAGGCGACGAGCGTCGTCGCGTTTGCCGCCTGGAAATCCGGGTGCAGATGGCGTTAAAGTGTTAATTACCAATTAAGAAGGGTGCACAGGGTGCAGCATCAAGACCCTGCGCGACACCTTTTTGAACGCGCCCTCTGAATGGACGTTTACGCCCTGACGGGCAAACGCGTGTACTCACCCATCCATCCGCGCGCTCACGAGCCACACGCAACCACACGCGCGTACCATGCCACGTCGGCACACCGATGCGCATCGGGCCACGGTGCACACGCGTGCATACACGGCCACGATTTGCCCGCAGAGAAGACGTGCACAAGTCTGTGGAAGGTCTACTCGGTTGCACGCGCGCGAGACGAGAAGGGACGAGACGCGACCAGACGAGACGAGACGAGACGCGGAGAGACGCCGAGCGTCGCCGAGCGTCGCACGCAAACCCACACGTACCGCATCCAACACACGAACGGACGATCCAACCGCGAGCGAGACGCGCTGCGCTGCGCTGCTCTGTGGCAAACACGTAAACATGCTCGCGCGGATGCTTAATGTTCTCTCGTTACATGCACTTTCACGCCTCGTGCCCGTTACCCGTGAGGATAAAGTAGAGCGCGACACGACGTTCCTCTCGAATTCTTTGCTAGCTTCTTCTTCCGCACCCTCGCCGCAACCGCGGCCTCCACCACCGCGGTTCTACCACACACCGCGCCTAACACCGCCGCCGCACCACGGTTTTTCCAGCTGGCTATGACGCCATCGGTCGCGAGCACAAAGCGGCTACGGGTGAATTTATCTCCGACGATGGCGGATGAATGCGCCGGTAAACGTCGCCCGCGCGCGATCCCTTTCTGTTAATCGCGACGAACAACCTCTCCATTCTCCGAACGGACTTGTTCCTGCCCAACGATAATTACAACGTAACGGAGCCCAACCGTGGCAATAAAGACACCCGCGACGACACCCGGTTGTCCCAACCGTTCCTTTTCAGTACTAATTAAACGACTCCTTGAGGTGGGACGCCTGCTGGTCTTGGCACGCGCGTTTCAACGTTTTCCCTTTTCTAAGGAAAGATAGACAGATACGTGTTACCAAAGTACATTTAGCGAACCTCTGAAAACGGTTTTCTTGTTTACTGGCTCGTGCTCCCACTTCTGCAAGAAGATGGTTACGTTTACGCCGAGGTGCAGCTTCGCTGGAATGGAATAGTCTGAGCCGGTATGAATAAAACAACGGAAATTCGAAATCTACTGCCTTTCTTTCTTTCTTTACTCGGTAAAGAGGGAAATACATTTTTTTAATATATCTTTAGAATCTTTTATTATTATTTCTCGAAGATTCTACATCGTCTCGAAAGAGGTACGGAAGTCGTCGGATTCCAGAATTATTCTTTTATAATTTTGCGAAATAAAAATATTTTCTTACGACCTGTCTTTGGCGTACTTCGTTCTTCCAGTGCGCGTTAAAAATTCTATGAGGTCTGGATTAACCCTTAACATTTCGACTTTTAATTGTGGTTATCGACAGGCAACTCCAATTTATTCTCATCATACTTCGACTTGCAAAATTTGAAGTGTCAGAATTTAAATACTACAATGGCGTGTAAACAATAATATTCAAAACAATTTTTATTCATCTTAGAAGTAATATAATATTTATATTAATTATAATTGAGTAATGTGTGGAATTTCTTAAAACAATCTTTGGGATGCACATCGGTGGTGCCTAAGAGGCACACTTGGAGTAGAACGCTGCTCGTCGGTAGTGTCTAGAGGCACACTTGGAGCGTTAAGGGTTAAAAAGGATCTGTGGTTATTAGAAAGGAATATGCAGCGGTCTCGTTTAGGGCTTGGTAATGTTTACTTTGAAAAATTCGCTCGGCGATTAGGCATTAACAAATACAGTTCACAGACTGGACCGAATGAAACGGTTAGGTTTCACGAGATAAATATTATTGGAACGATCGATTGCATTTGAAACGATTCGGCGATTTCCGAGCGTGAGCAGTTTTTCGCGGGAAACGTTTAAAAGAAAAGCAAAAGGTTGTTCCCGGGTTCGGTCACAGCTGTTTCGCGCGGTGGGGGACAAAGCTTTCAAGGTGATCGACACCGGAGCCAACACTTTGCGAATCTTAGCAGATTGTCGGATGTTCCTTGAGCGTCTGCTCCCCTTCTCGATGGAGTCGTCCGTGGGAAAGTTCCGCCAAGAAAGCCGAGCGGAGGGATTGAGATTTTAAGGGTCAGCCCCGGTCTTGGGGAACCGAGGTGTTCTGTATTGTCGAAGGTCGACCGACTTGGTATAACCGTTAAAAGGGAGCCGGTTCGTTGGCTTAAGAAGCACGATTGAGGATCTTTCAATGGGGGTTTGGCGGAAGGGGCGAGTGTAAGGCGAGAAGACGCGAGCAGTCGTTACACGCCCAGTGTCATTTCGCGGCTTAGAAATCATCGGGATTGCATGTCGCTGATTTCTTCGTCGGCGACGTTTCGCCACGCCTTATTCGCCAAGTCGAAAATGCAAATCGACTCCTTTCGGAGCGGGAAAAAGTCACCGCAGTGTATACCGGTCGTTGAAACGCCCAACAAACGGCGCTGCGGTTGCACGTCGCGATGATTTCTTCGGCGTCGACACTCCATCGCATCTTATTTGTGAAATTGAAACGCGGAAGGAGCTTCGTAGAATCTGGAGAAAGCTACCGTGATGTCCTCTAATCATGGAGAATTCTAAGGAATGTAGGAAATCAAGGCAGCTGCCAAAGCTACTTTTCTCTGATCGAACAGAGCGAAAATGCAATTGCACGTTGCGATGACTTCTTCGGCGTCAACACTCCATCGCGTCTTATTTGCGAAGTTGAAACGCGGAAGGAGCTTCGTAGAATCTGGAGAAAGCTACCGCGATGTCCCCTAATCACGGAGAATTCTCAGGAATTTAGAAAATCAAGGAAGATGCCGAAGCTAATTTTCTCTGATCGAACAGAGCGAAAATGCGATTGCACGTTGCGATGATTTCTTCGGCGTTGACATTCCATCGCGTCTTATTTGCGAAGTTGAAACGCAGAAGGAGCCTCGTATAATCGAGAGAAAATCACCGCGATGTCCCCTAATCACAGAGAATTTTAAGGAATGTAGGAAATCAAGGAAGATACTGAAGCTAGTTTCCGCGAGTCAAACAGAACGAAGATGCGATTGCACGTTGCGATGATTTCTTTAGCACCAACACTCCATCGCGTCTTATTTGCGAAATTCAAACGCGAAAAGAGCCTCGTAGAACCGGGAGAAAATCACCGCGATGTCCCCTAATCACAGAGAATTCTAAGAAACGTAGAAAATCAAGGAAGATGCCGAAGCTTGTTTACGCGAGTCAAACAGAGCGAAGATGCGATTGCATGTTGCAATGATTTCTTCGGCGTTGACATTCCATCGCGTCTTATTTGCGAAATTGAAACGCGGAAGGAGCCTCGTAGAATCGGTAGAAAATCACCGCAAAGTCCCCTAATCACGGAGAATTCTAAGGATCATAGGAGATCGGGGAAGATCTCCTATTGAGTATTGAGTATCGTAAAATTAAAAAAAAACACATACACACATACGCGCACAGAGACGAGCGTTGTAGCGTCCCCCTTTTAATTGGTACTCTCGCCTATACGGCGTGTAATCCGTTACAAAAGCGACGCGTCGAAACAGCAACTCGCGACGATAAAGATCACGTATGAAGGAGGCGTCACGTCGACAACCATCACCGCCATTAAACGCTTCAATACACGGCACCTCTAAAGCTCGCATTGTTGCCTCACCTGCGTCGCAGTACGCATCGCCGTTACAAAAGAGGAATTCACGAATTCGCGGGCGCCGTGGCTCCGTTCGCGGGCCCCTTTGTACCTAAAGAGAGAGAGGAAGAATGAGAGGGGTGGGGGGTGAAGGAAGAATTCGAATTTAAGAAACCCTCGGTGGAAACGATTCTTCCCTCTGCGGGTCGCAGGAAAATACGAACGGCTCGAAAGATTGTTAAAGAAAACGTTTAAACCGGAGGGAGTGCCGAGTGTTCAAGTAGCATCGAGGTAGCAAAAGCAACTTCATTTAAGATCGAACAAGTTGCGGGAAAGAAGGATGCTTCTACACCTTGGTCATTCACTGCTCTCTCTCTCTATCTCTCCCTCTCCCCAGAAAAAGAATCTCTCTTTCTCTGGAAGGATCGCGAGAAAAACGCGAGGTAACGATTTCCGTTCGCAGGCGAGAGCTAATTATTCCCTCCTCGAAGACACCCCGCATCTTCGTTTCCTTTCTAACCGCCAACCCCGTCGCTGTCTCTCTTTTTTTTCGGTGGCAGAAGCAGGTCGTAATTAGATGCTAATAATCAGCACCCTCCAGGAGGATCACACTCTTTTCCTCTGTTTCTACCTTTCTCTCTCTCTCTCACTTTCTCTCTCTCTCTCTCTCTCTCTCTCTCTCTCTCTCTCTCTCGCTCGTTTTCTCTCGGTTTCCGTCTCTGTCGACGTCGCCCCGTTGCAACGGGGCGCAAGAAATCCCAAGCCCCTGAAGAGCTTATTATTATCCTAATTATACAATACTATAATGAATGACTTCGCGGCTCACCCTCTAGCCCTTACTCTCACTATCTTCCTCCCGGTGGCTCTCTCGCTCTTCTCCTTCCTCGTTGTACGCCCTCTCACTCCTTCTCCTTTCTTCTCGTTCACCGTTGCTCTTCTCCGCTGCACTTGGTGGTCGAAGAGTGGCAATTCTAGCACTCGGGCTTTTTGTCAAACCGACTACGGAACTAGTGCCATCTCCCTCGCGCCCTTACACCCTATTATGCTTGCAGCCTCGTCTCTCGTCCCGTTTTCTCTCTGTCTCCTGGTGTCTGTTTTAATTAGGCACTTCGCAGATATATATACGTATCTACCATGCAGTATTACGTAGGTACATAACCCAGCCAAGCGCAGCCCAGCCCAGCCCAGACCTAGCCCAGTCTCTGCCTACCATATTCCGCCTATACTCGGCGATCCGACGAGCTTGAATGCGGTTGATGGGTGGTTGAGTAAGGATTATAGACGCAGGTGACACATACACGTTACCTCCGAGAGGTTGAAGTCGGGGGTGGCTCGGTCCTGATGGGTGGGTGCCGGTGACGGTTCAAGGAGACGTTGAAATAGAGAGACGAAAAGAGAAAGAGAAAACTCGAGAGAAAGAAGGAGGCAGAGAAAGAGAGAAAGAGAGAGAGAGAGAGAGAGAGAGAGAGAGAGAGAGAAAGAGAGGCAGAGAAAGAGTAATAGAGAGAGAGAGAGAGAGAGTGAGAGAAAGAGAAAGTAAGAGAGAGGGAGAGAGGAGAGATGCGCGAAAGGGAGAGCAACCAGAAAGGGAGAAAGTGAACGCGAACGTACGGCTCCCGGGATAAGAGGGAGAGAGAAAGGGCGCGGGACACGATTCTGCAGAGACACACTCCTCTTTCAATTCTCCTCTCGTGTGCATAACCTTCTCTGACTGACTGCTGATAAGAGCACGTGAAATTGTCTTAATTGGCGAGAGAGCCAATCTGGAGTGATCGAATGAGAAGAGCCTCTCGCGTTTCTGCCACCTGACTCCTCCTCTCGCCCTTTCTTCTGGTCGCCACCATATAGATCGGGACGCGACGCACGAAAGATCCCATTGTTTTCTTCCGGTGGTTCGAGTGGGTTCGATCGACGAGTGCCATTCGGTCAGCAATCCTGTCGATTCCCATCTTCGTGATCTTCACTCGTTATATCGAATACGCGCGGTACGCCGCGATAGTGCGTAGCGTTCTCGTCGATCTTAGTTGCTCCTCGACTGCATCTACTCTCGACTACCCTCGTTAACGTTTCGGCTTCGCTGCGTCGGTTCACAATAATTGCTAAACGCGCGCGAACCGTACCGTTTATGCCTGCGCTTGTTCGAAACGGAAAAATAAAAAAAAAAGAGAAAGTCGAAGAAGAAATATAAGTTTAAGTTTAGAAAAATCGAAGGTTCCCGCGAATCGGTGTATCCACGCTTCACAAATATTTCAGCGGTAGCTCGAATCGTTTCGGATTTCAGATTTCGGATTGACTACTGCAGATTTTCACACGCATCGGCAGAAATCGAGTTACGATGTACGCCGGGATCGGCGAACTTTTGGGTGGGGATGCATTTTTGTGAAAACATATTTCGATATATCAAAAAACTGAATTTCACTACATTAAAACGAATTATTTATTTCTTTGGACCGAGTGAGTATAAATATTAACGTAAAGTATTTCACAAGATATTTTCACAAGCCAAACTATGTCGAGCGCCCTCAGTGTCAGAAACGCAAAATTTCTGAGCGCTCAGAGTAGCCAAGGGGTTAAGAATGGGAGTTCGAAGATTCCTCTGCAAGTTTCGTGGTCTTCTACTTCGCGAACGGAAAAGCTAATCAATTTCGGTTGTTTCGATGCTCGCGGTAACAAGAAGACCGTCGGCGGTGAACGTGTGCGTGAACGGACACGTGCCTGGGAGGGTGGAGTTTGAACGTCTGCGGATGATCAGAGGGGGTCGGCGGAACGAAGCTTCTTAATAGAATGTTCCGTCGGCGACGACGGGCGCATCTCGGTTCACTCGGCAACCAACGATGAATATGGAAACGAAACCGTTCGTCGATTCTGCGACGAGTCGCGAGCGAGTCCGCCAGGCGGAAGCAATCTTAAAAATTGCTCCCAACGGCACCGAGCGAAGGCCAAGACTCGAAGGTTGAACTGGTTGCCTCACATTGTCGAGCATTCAGGGATCTCGAGTTATACAAGCCGCAGTGGCACTACCGGTTTCCCGCTGAACCGTACTTCTTTCCATCCCCTCGGGATCCAAAGTGCAAGATCAACCTGACTGCCATTCTCACTGCCATTCTGGCTTGCTACTCTAGGATACTTCCACCAGCGCGGCGCGCGGCCCGGGCATCTGTGTGCGTTTAAGGGTAAGCAGGATAGGGACCCCGGAACGAAAGATTAAGAGAAGAATGGAAAAATATCCGGGCATGTAGCAGACTCCGTTTACCAGCTTGCTTTTTCCCTCCGCGTCTCACTCACTCTCTCTCTCTTTTTCTCTTTCTCTTTTTCTTTCTCTATCTTTTATCTTTCTCCCGCTCCACCCCTCCTCTCTCTTCCGACTCTTTCCTACTTTTCCTCTTGCTCTCTTTCACTCTCGGTTTCGCGTTAAGTCGTTTGCGTGTTTACTTCGCTCGACTTGCTCGCTCGGGGTACCGAAGAATACAAGGACCGTCCTCTGCTTCGTCGTCGTCTTTCCATGTCTTTTACCCCTTCCAACCCTTCTACGGTCGAGAGAGATTCCGGGCTCGAAGGAAACTAGTCTAGAGTAGTATGCATATTTGCCCCCATCTAGATCTTGCCGCTCATATTCCCTGAAAATATTCTAGCGTACCGCGCACACGGTCTCTAGTCGTTTTAATGCTATTCTGCAAGCTAGCTTGTCTACAATCCGATGCAACTACTTACGATGCATCTGATCTGCCGCGTCTTCTTTCGTGTCTGTTCGACTTCTTAACTGACACCGCTCGAAATCATCGCAAAAGCGGAGAAACGACTGTTTCGATACTGTCTTCAAATTATATTAATACTCATTTGCATTAATTTATTTACTAATACTCGAGAAAGAACTTCTTCCACTCTGTCATTTTCAATGGCGCAGAACGATTGTAATTACATTCTTTATACTCTAGATTGATACCAAACGTGTCTTTTCAAATACTATTGTATTTTTGAGTACTTTGTTTGTAAGGCTATGATCACTAAAATTTTATTGTCTAAAAACGAGCATGTAAAACATAATGGATTTTGCGAAGCCGATTGGCCATCTATACACGTCGTCATTAAACTATTTCGATCTGGCGAAGGTTGTGTTTCTTAACTAAAGTTAACAAAAGTGCATAACAATAATCGAATGAATTCGTTCCTTTACGATTTACTGACATTAGACAGTAGGGATTGACAGATGTAGTCGCGCAAATTAATCTTCGGGTGGGACACTTGGACGGACTACCTTCCGTGGCGAACCGGAAGCGCGAAAGACGATGGCGTCTCGGATTCGCGCGGCGTCTCGCACGTGCGGGCGATTCTAACGTTTCAATTAAAAGGAAAATAATTAATTTCTTAATCAGTGGCAGTCGCATTGAGGCTTCGCCCACAAAGGCGCCGTACAAAGACCCGCGAGGCTCAAAGTGCTCGCGGTTGGTGCTCGCAGCGAGGCGCGGCGCCGTTTCTTTCCTCAGTTTTCGGTGAGATCCACCGAAGCGGAGTCAACCCTTCGCGCTGCCCCCTTTCGGCGGCCTGTATGAAGTCGCGGGTCACTATTACTATATAAATTACCCGCCAATTAGTGATTTGCGCTTGTTTTAACTGCGTTAATTAATGAACGCGAACGGCAAACTTGACGGGAGCCCGATTTTTTCCTTTGCCAGGCAAGGCAAGGAAACGAGCGAGGAGTGGAGAGAAGAGAGAGAGAGAGAGAAAAAAGAGAGCGTAACGCACGCGATCCCGCGCGATGTTTGGGCGCGTGTGCGTTGCTCTCTTGCACACACCCCTTCCAACCCTGTGAAACGTCGACAGTCGCCTAACCCCCCGCCGACGAGGGCGTCGAGATCTTCTTGGACGATACACTGTAACACGTTCTTAATAGTCTCTTTGAACCGCGTCGCTTGCCATCCGACGAGGAGATGTACACACCTCTTTGCTCGACTCTCGCCCCTTCTTCCTTCTTCATCTTCTCCCGCCTGCGTCAGACCACTTTCAATATCGACCCCTTAATTAATTATCGGCAGTGCATTAGCATTCTCCGATCCGCGAGAATTAACGGCGGGGGGCACACACCCGCGCGGACAACTCCGAAGAAAAAAATTATTTTTGCCCTTTCGCGGTCGCGACACCCTGCTGCAATCTCTTTGCCTTTTTGATCCGCGATCTGCTCGTCTCCTCCTCGCGAAACTCCGCGACCGTGCGACGCGGAATCGGTTCGTTTCTTCTTTAGTTTTATTTTCGGAATGTCGACCGTCTTCGGCCGAAGCGCGGAGTTTTATGCAAAATCAAAATTGAAAGGAATTGGAAGCGTATTAAAAATTTACTTTCCCTTGAATTAAAAGTAAAGTAAAATCCGTAGTCTACCGATTTGTTTTCGTTTGCCGGAAATCGTTGCACCTTCTGATTTATGCGATTCTTCACTTTGCAGGGAGTTTTACTACATCCAGATGGAGAAATACGCGAGGCAAGCGGTTTCGGAAGGATATAAGAACGTCGATGACATTCGGGTCTGTGGTGATTCGGAAATCTATCGGGTTCTCAACCTCCATTACAACCGAAACAATCACCTCGAGGTAAGAGTCCAAAATGTATGTATTACTATTCTAGCAGGGACCTATACAGTTTTACTATTATCATGTCGCATGTGTATTATCATTTCGTAGAGAAAGCATCTTGGCGAAGCGCTACAATAACGTCTTCAAAAAATTTTCAAGCAGTATGACGATTAACTAAATTAAAAAATTAAGAAGTTTCAAGAATGCGGCGAAATTGCCAAGAAGCTTTCTATTGTATGTAATGCGATTGCTAGATGCCTCTGTTTTGTTTTTTGCTTGGTGAAATACGATCTCTAGAAAATCTTTAAAAGGTCTAAAACTTAAAATAAATTTATTAAAAAGTTTAACGAACTGATCGAACGGTCTAAAAGCTTTCCATTTTGCGTACGCAATTGCTGGACTCCTCTGCATCGTTTTCTACTCGCTAAAATACTATCTATAGAGAATCCTTAAAAGATCTGAAAGTCAACCAAATTGATTAAAAACTTTAACAAATCGATACAGTCAAACGATCAAGAAGCTTTCCATTTTGTGTACGCAATTGCTGAATTCCTCCGCATTGTTTTCTGCTCGCTGAAATACTATCTCTAGAGAATCATTATAGAAAAATTTCAAAGTTAAGCAAATTGATTAAAAACTTTAACAAACTTATCTCATGATTTAAATCGTAAAATAAACGAGATAGATTTGGTCGTTAAAAATACGGAGACCAAAGAAGCTTCAAAGTATCGTCATAGTAAAATGGCCGAGCAGCGATTTAATTTTATTCGAGCAATCGGTAGACGCCTATTGTTTTCTTATGCAAATTTGATGTTTGGCTGGCCGCGATCGGTTTCTTTCGCGTCTGGCTTCGGTCGAGTGGAATTTTCTCTGGCAGACAATGGCGACAAAATTGGAAAATCCGTAATTACTCGGTGACTAAACCGATCCTCGGCGCGTCTCGTTCTTCGCGCCGGTCGAAAACCGCGACGAATTTCGAATGCATCCGGTTTTCACGCCCGGCAGTCGATTACGTTTCCTCGCAAATCACTCGTACATCTCTATTTTCCATTGTGGGCGCAATTTACTTTCGCCACGGGTAATGACGCTGATTGTGTGTCGCCCGGCGACAGGCGTTGCCCGCGCTTGTGTACGCGCACACGTAAAGCAGCTATTTAATATTATTTAACGAGTCTCCGGTGGAACCTGGAGGCCCCATTCTTTCCCGACGCGGCTACAATTGCGACCCGCTTGACGTGTAATTAATTACTCGTGTTCGTTAATAACCCAAACGTACTAATTATAAGTGGAAACTCTTAGCACGCGCGCTCGCCTCTCTCTCGTTAAGCGATACGTAACATCGCTTTTAATTCCGCGGATTCACGGCTCCTTCGTTGAACTGTAATGAACGCGGAGAAGCAATCTTTCTCGTTTGTGCGACGCTGCCGATTAAATTACACCTGTTACGAGAATGTCGAAATTAATTTGCGAAACGCCGCGCGCGCGCGTCTGCCAGAGAAATTCACCGAAGAAAATGATTAGGTGAACTCGCCTGGATAAAATCGGGTATATTATTCAATATCAATATTCCTATTCTATTCGCGAATCAATTTCTTGCCTCGATTGACTCGACTTCGGCCAATGTCGAAATTCCCTCGATTCGATTCGCATCGTATTAATGCATGAAAGTGAAAGAGGTTATATTGACCATCGCTTAGCTTCGTTATTGGTTTTGCGACGTTGCTTTGACACGCTTACAGGTTGATGTTTTTTTTGCAAATGTCTGTGGGGAAAGTAGAATTCGAAAAGAATATTATCAAGTGAAATATAATGCTCGAGATAGCTTCGAGTCGAGAGCGTTGTAATCTTAAGACAGAAAGGCTTAGAGAGGATATTCATAGTTGAACTATGCATTGGTTTATGCTTTCGTTGTATATGTATGGCGAAAGAGGAGAAAACTCTTGTTGCTTTACTGATAAGGAATAAAAACGATTGTGGAACTTTGTGCATTCAAAATTAAAATTCAAAAGGATTTTTCTTCCATTTTGCATCGTTCAGAATCACTTAACACGTTCGCTATCGCCAGAAGTTAAACGTTAAAAATCGTTGAAACGTTCGACCGAATGAAACGTTCCATCGCGATGTGCTGCAACAATTCAATAAAAGAATGTTGAATATCGCGCCGCGTTTTACGACTTTAAATAACAACGTGTACAACATTAATTTGACTAGTTTCACGTGAACTACGAGATCGTGAACGTCGCGTATGTGTGACGCTGGCGGGGAACGTGTTAAAATCAAATGGAAATAGATGCTAACTGTTTCCGGTCCTATGTCGAGTCAGAGTGGACATTAACTATTGTTTATTTTACTGATTTTCATGGTATGCTACGGTAATTGTAGTATTTCTCGGCTGATCTACATAGACCAGCAAAGTTACACGTAGAAATGTAATTAAATCGGATGGAGGGACAGGAACGGTCCTGAAAATAACTGTTTCGTACTGTCATACAAAGGATTTGATTGAAAGTGTTACGAGATAATGGTATAACCGTTATGGGAATAACGGTTCTACGTATTATTTCGATTCTATAACCGTTAGTTATCAGTTCCGGAAAAATAACCGTAGAAGCCAGAAATAACAGTTATGAATCTGGGTATCGATTCTTGCCAAATGTATCCTCGTAACAGTTATACATTATTTCGTTGGATGCCCTGCAAATTTTCTATGCTTCGCAAAAATTTTATTTGTTGCGTTCTTAGATCGAATAATTATTATTCTCAAAGAGAACTGTTAACTACTGCAGTAGAGTACTAAAATATTGCAATATAATGCTCTTAATCTTGACAGTGATAAAAATTAATGTTCAATGTTATTAATTTTACAATAATCATTCCATCTTGGCATTCAACGTACTAATTGTAAGAAGGAAACTGAATTTCCATGTCACACGAGTATATATTTTCAACAAAGTCTATTTATAATTCTTTTAAAAATAAAATAAAATAAAGAAACGACATGGGACCGCGAAAGGTTAGATTGTATAAGCTTCCACAGTCTAAGGATAAGTATACGACGCAGTATTGAGGTTTGCGGATACGAAAAATATTTGGGAAGGTCGACTGAGTAGGTCTAACGATTGGGGTACCGATTGCAGGTGCCGAGCAACTTCACGTATGTCGTCGAGCAGACGTTAAAAGAGTTCTTCAAGGCGATTCAGACCGGCAAGGACACCGAGCAGAGCTGGAAGAAGTCGATCTACAAGGTGATCTCGAGGCTGGACGATCCGGTGCCGGAGTACTTCAAAACCCCGAACTTTCTGGAGCAACTCGAATGAATCAGGAGGTCGGGTGGCTCTTGCTCTTCGTGGTGCACGGGTTCGTCAGAGCTCGTCGGCTCCCGGTAAAATCCAAGAAACAGTAAGAGAGAAGAAGAAGAAAATATGGAACGGCCAGCGAGGAAGGATCGCATCTGCCAGGAGGTACGCGTCCTTCGCGTAAAGCGCGTTCAGGTATCCTTAAACTAACATATCGCAGAACGAACGTGAGAGAGAGAGAGAGAGTTGAACGAGTAAGAGAGAGAGAGAGAGAGAGAGAGAGGATGATGATGATGATGATGACGACGACGACGATAATGATGATGATGTGAGCGAACGTTGGGAGAGAGCTTACGTTAGGGAGATACGAAACAAAGTAACGTGGAAGGAAGAATGAGGAGAGAAACTAAAGACGAACACGATAAGAGACACGCGCAGCGTTTTCGGATGTGTTTTTAACAAAATAAAAAAACGGATGAAAGGGTACGCGTGTATCGAAGGGATATAGAATATGAGTACGAAACGTACGGAGGCATCGATCATCAACCAGAGAGACGATGAGGAGTGCCGACAAAGGATCAGGCTGTGACCTAATCACGAGACGACGCGGACGTCCGCGCGCACGAGATACACGGGCATCGGGTACCCCCGAGTGTTTCGGCTCCGTGTCTCAAATCGGATCGATTCCTGGCCGAGGGAAAGGGCCCTCGGCACCTCGAACCTGCAGAAAATTAGGCGAGACCGTGAGCCAAGGTGTATCCCGGTCGCCTTGTTCTCGTCGCGCAGCGGTCAACGCCGCGGCCACACACGTACACACCGAATATCAAAATACGACGGACTTCGGAGAATCACGAAGGACAAACAGGACGAAAGCGTGGTCAATGAATGGCAAAGGATTCACATTGTACACACACACACATACTATAACTGCTTCGAGCGTCGAGTATTGTTTCGATTTGTTGCGTACAGTCCACGATTAACCGCCTAATTTTAAGACGACCTCCCACCATTCCGCGGGAGCGTAGTTACGAATAGCAGAGAGAAAAACGGATATAGGAGAGCGCGTCTGTCCACGGCGACGATCGAGCGGGGGCGACATTTTATCTCTCTTCGATGGGTCGCTTTATCGCACGAGGCGCACGGGTTACACGTACACTGATTTTGTCCATGTTTTCGTCTTCGGAACGAAGAACCAACCGTTATTGTCTAATCGTGGAGCGAGATCCGCTGGACGGATCCTCCGCAGCTTCCTGTTGAGAGAAGCGGAAGAGGAGCCCTTCTCGTGGATCTTCGGGAATGACCCGGAACGGATGCGTCGTCCTCCGTTCCGGGCCGTTTCGTGCGCATCGGGACAACGATCGTCAGTTTTCAGGGCAATCTTGTTCGCGCGCCTCGTGTCCCGTTCACAGCGACGTTTATCCCACACCCGCAACGATACAAACACAAGGCCGTTCGAGCGTCGCCAGGAAAAATCTGATCGAACAGTGCCGAACGGCGCGTTCGCGGATTGTCACCGGATGGAACGAACCGTTCTTTGCCGGATCGTCGTGTCGAATTATCCCAACGCGCGGTGGCCAAAACCGCGATCGCGCCGTGACGCTCAAACGGTTCGAAACGCCTCCGTCGGTCGTCGCCCGGTCAGAGATTTCTTTTCTAGCATTGATCAACCGCTGCATAAAACATCGCTCGCCCGAAAGCGAGCCTCGATTCGTTGAACACGATAACATGGCGTCGGATAGTCGGCGGTTCGTGCCGAATCGACGGACACAAGCTTAGACGGACGAACTTCTTAGGTACGATTCTTTTTGTCCCCCGTAACGGAAAAAAAGGCAACATCTGTTCGATGATAAAAAAAAAAAAGTGAAACGGAATAAGTATATGTATATGTATACGTATATTAATATGATATATTAATATATGTATATATATATTATTATATATATTAAATATTATATATACAAGATCAGACCGCCGGGCAATCTGTATGCCGTCTGACAGGATCTCGATCCTTTCTCTTAAGTTGTACATAATTATGTTAGCGATCGAATTCTCGTGTAAAGTGGAGAAATTAGAGGCGAGTCCGGTTCGAGATCGCCTCGATTTGAACGGAAAATAGATATGTGTATATCCTACGGTACGAGCATTCCTAACGATATGTCGCAAAATCCAGCGCGGATTCCAGCAGCGGACGAGAGAAGAGCGTGTAACGCGAACATCGAACGCGTCGCGTCGCGCGAATCGCGCGCGATCCAGCTGTCGTTTTGCGGATCGCGAGGATCACGCGCACGCGAAACTCCCGGGGAGTAGAGATTGGGTTTACGTTAGTTTCGTTCGCGGTACGATGCGAACGGGACTTTTTCCTTGTCGTTGATGATTATATTTTTCGTGATCCGTAGTTACCTCGGCGACGGGAGAAACGAGAAACTGGGAGTAGCCGGAGAGATGAGATGAAAAAAAAAGTAAGATGAAGGAAAAGACAAGAGATTCGTTTTTAAACGGGCGGGAATTTTTGTGTGCGACGCGTTGCATTTATACGACGAGGAACGTGAAAAATGAAAAAAATGAAACGTAGAGATGTTTTTATTAAATATGGTTGATTGATAGGGGGGGAAAAAAGAAACGAGATTAGGCTAGTCGCGGTGACAGGAGTACTATGTAGCAGGGACGACAAAAGGGATGGGCAAAAGATAAAAAAAACGATATTTAAAGGGGGGGAGGGATAAATAATGAAAAAGAAAAACACGGGATCCAGCGTCGGCGGCTTTCGGGAGCGTTAGAAGATTTTTTAAAAGAAGGATGATATGATGATATGACGACGACGACGACGATGACGACAATGACGACGATTATCATGATAACCGATTATGATGATGACGACGACGACGACGACAACGACGATGATGATGATTATGATGAGAGAAATTACGGAAATTATGATAATAAGAGTAACGAGAAATTGACTACGTAATGGAGGGGAGATTAGTGGAGAGATGAAAAAAACGTAAGATTACCGCGAGCCGGTGCGTAACTATATACAAAGTAGATTATTTTAAAAACTTATATATACACATATATATAGAAATATATATATGAAGAAATTTTTGGGGATGTATGTATACATGTAATTGCATGTCAAGATTATATGTATATATACGTTGAAGACTTATGAAACGAAAAAAAAAAGCGGATGTTGGCGCGATTAAAATTGCGTAAAGAATGTGTGACAAAGGGTTAGACGCCTCCCTCATTCCTCTTGTACCCGATCTATTACTCACGCACATACACACAAGTGCATCACTCTACACGGAGACACACACGTACACACGTACACAGACAAAACACGCGCGAACACACTTTGAACGTTGTAGAAAAAAGAAAACCTTAACCGCGAACCGTACATTGTACAGGGGAAGAAAGCGCAATGTTTAACGCCTATGCGTATCTATCGCAAAACACACAAGATAATTTCGTTTCCGCTAGACGGTTTGTAGATAATTTATCGTAAAAGTATAATGATTATGATTATAAATATATCTTTGGATGGTAGCCAGTCCCTGTAACTTAACCTACATTTTATTTTATTCTTCTCCTTTGATTTTGTTCTTTTCCATTATTCACTACCACTATTATTCTCGCTATTACGTGCACTATTATTATTATTATTATTATTATAATTATTACCAATTATTATTATTATTATTATTATTATTACGATTACTATTATCGAATATTACCCGGCATCGTTATTACAATTATCATTACGATTATTAGTACTATTACGATTATGTTCCGAGGAAACGTGACGATTCGCAATTACGATCGGTACACGTCCGGTGACAATTGGTAATTGTCATTGATTTTCATTTACGTCCAAATATTGGCTCTTCCCTTTTGTGTCGCGAGAACACATATATATTTAACAACCTAAACGAACGACGTCCCCTGTCCCAGAAAGTCCTGTCCCCATTTTTTCCGTTTCTCTCGATCCTTTTATCTCACGATCAACCCTGATTAAAGGAAAACCATCCCTTGTCCTAGCCTGAACGTCTTCTACGTCGTTTTGGCATTTAGTTATTATTATTATTATTATTATTATTATTATTATTATTATTATTACTGTATTTAGTTATTTTATTATGTCAACGACGATGATTATTATGATTAATATTATTATTATTATTATTATTATTATTAAGCATGTATTATGCAGTGTACACAGCAGAGAAAAGCAAAAAAGGAATACCACACAAAAACACACACGTTTTTTGTAAGCGGTGAGTCTTAACCTAGTCACGAGTCACTATTTTTTAATTTTAACGATCAATTTATCGATTATTATTTTATTTATTATTTACGACAATAAAAGCGAGACCATTGGATTATGAGTTGTCTTTATTTTCGTTCGTTCTGTTCTATCCTCACGTTAAGGAACGTTCGCGAGAAACCCTGTACACCCCCGTGACACCAAATTTCCCCCTTGATTTTGAAGAGAATAAAAGAAGAAGAAGAAAAAGAAACACAATAAAGAAATATAAGTGAAATTGAATTCGTTCGGCGAATGCCTCCCGAAATTTGCCACGATCAAACTTAAAAAACCTGGCCTACCTTCTATACGAAACGAACGAAGAATACGACAAATGAGACTAACCTGGGCTGGAAACCGACTTATATCGTCGAGTCGAATCGCAATCGTGAGGACATGGTAAATATGTCCTTTGAAGGGGTGGGGTGGGATGGGGGGGGGAATAGAACGATGTTTCAGGAAGGACTGTAGGAAAATTCGAAAAATTGCAAACTCTCTTAGATGACTAGATAGTGGCCTAAAATTAGCATCTCCTTCGGCGCTGGCCTAAGATTTTTGGTCTAAACGTTTTAACGGGGAGGAATAGAAGATAGAGACAAACAAAAAAACAAAATGATAAGGCGAGGGGAAAAATCGTTAGGAAATTTTTGTGTTTTTTCTTTTTCGGGGGAAAAACGATGAGTAAAACACGTACCTGGGGTCGCGTCGAGGCTCGACGATTCGATACCGCGATTTCTAGCCTGATCACGTCGCGTCGTAGTCGCGAATTTCTTCCTTTCGTTCGATTATTTGATTGCCACCGTAAACTCTCGCATCCACAAGGAATTAAATGTGAAAAAAGATGTCGAAAACGAGAAAAAAGGAACAAGTAACACTACACGCCGGGGGGTAGAAAACAACAAAATGTTTATTGAACGAATATCTCGAAGAAAATTTAATCTACCAATGCGCGATGCGATTAGCATACTCGCCGCGTTCGACAAATTGCGCTCGTTTGTGCCGCAAATATTTGCCGGTACGATCCCAATCTGACCGGGGGAACGAAACCAAAAAAAAGACGGAAAAATAAAAAGAGTTTTGACCGCTTTCGATTTGTTTATCGGGCACCATGAACTACCGATCGACGGGAAGCGATCGCGAGGTTACAAATTACGCAAAAAAAAAAAAGAAAAAAGAAAATCAACTACGAAATTCATCGATGTTATTTGGATCGATTTTTCTCGATGGATTCTACCGACTCGAGGAAATTAGCGATAAATTGAACAGCGATTTAGTTTAACCGTTCGTATCAACGATTTATCTTTCAGGAGACGACCGCACAAACAGAACCGCATTCGTGGATTAAAACAGTTTCGCGGAACATTTCGTACCACTTTACGCGTCAACATCTTTTTCAGATAGCAATTATTCATCCTCTTCACACCGCTGCGAAATCTAACCGTAGATGAGAAACAACAAACAATGAAACACGGAGAAACCGATTCGCGATAAGAATCAAAAAACTTAGGTTAATTCGATGATCGAACCCACACATAAACCCGCCAGAGGCTCCATCACCGCGACAACCACAAGGAACCACCGGAAGATAATTAAAAAATCGATGTTACACCATACAAAACGCCAAACCGACAAACAGCTGGAATCAAGGAAAGCAACAAACCAACGACAGTGCCAATTCGTTCAAACGATTCAAAACCGAACCGAGCACGATTCAACCGCACGCTTATTATAATATCAGCAAAACAGAGAACAAAAAAAGAAAACTAAATAAAGCACGCCAGCAGACAATTTCTGTTTCCCAGTTCGACCGACGAACGTCCGAGATCGAAAAAATAATCCATTTCCGAATAGAATCCCGAGTCGTACTTCTCATCGTAGATAAACGATGACTGGGATCGAAGTAGACGAAGATGATGAGATGATGACGTCATGAAGAAGACGAAGAAGTAGTATTAAAAAGCCAGCCGTCATTTTTCATGAAACCGAGGAATGCGTTCGTCGAAGCGGAAGAACAATATTACAGAGAGAGGAAGAGAGAGAGAGAGAGAGAGAACAAAGATACGAGAAGAAAGGAAAAAGGAAGAAGTTTGAAGAAGAACACTTTCGGTTTCTTTCTCCGTCGATCGAGGTTCGAGGTCCTGTCGCGAAGGACGAGCCGCCAATGGATCGAGACGAGTCCCGCGTCCTGCTCCCTCTTCGTCCCGCTCCGAGGATCTTCGAATCTAGCATGGATCCGAGAGGCCACAGTTTCGAAAAAGCCGTGGTTTCCGGTTTGCCATAAGGTCGAGGCGGGTGTCCCGTGGTCGAGGGTGGTTTTTTCGCTGGACTAGGGCAGGTGAGAGGGTAGTTAGGGCTGCGGGCGCGGGGTGACGCTGCGGAGAAACGAGAAAGAGGGGCTTCCTATGCCGATCTTTGTCAATCTTTGATAACAGACGAGTCCGCGCGATGCTGTTCGAGGTACGGAGAGGAACGATCGTGAGAAAACAGACTGGAATGAGAACGGGAACGAAGGAAGTGACGAACGAAGGAAGTGACGAACGAAAGCCGATTGACTCGCCCGCTGATTTGCTGTCACGCAAAGATGCGGAGAGCGAAAGAGATAGAGCGAGAAAGAGAGAGAGAGAACGAGAGAGAGCGAGAGAGCGAGAGAAAGAGAGAGAGAGAATGAAGATGATGAAGATGAGCATGGACAACCGAATGGAACGCAGAATCGAAAGATGTGTAACGAAAGAAAAAAAAACATGAAAAAAACTAATATGAGAGAATTGGGAAAAAATTGAAACTAAATAAGCACACATTACGTACATACCTAAACGCGTAAGTCTTAAGGAACACACACACACACGCATGTGTAAGCAGAATTAGTTAATAGTATTTAACGTTAAACACTTGCAAGCTATTAATTATTATATAAATGATTAAACTCGAGGTAATTAAACCAAAAAAAGTATAAATACTAATGAAAACCGAGCGGAAGGTCGTATCACGCTGCAGAGAGAGAGATAGAGAGAAAGGAAGAGAGAGAAAGAGAGAGAGCGAGAGAGAGTGAGAAAGTGAGAGAGAGAGAGAGAGAGAGAGAGAGAGAGAGAGAGAGAGAGAGAGAGAGAGAGAACGCTGGGATAAAATATGCGCTCCTACCCCCGACTCGACGGCGGTGTAGAGACACGAAAACGTAAAATTAAACCGATGAAAAAAATAAACAGACACTCACACACTAATTAAACTAATTATTACTGTACGATTATATATTATTACTACGATTATTACCTACCGAGTTCGAGAATCGTCGTGATAAACGGAAATGAGAAAAAATTGATTAAAAATGCCGTATCGAATAGGATTATTAAGACGGTGAGTGCGAATGCGGGATTTACTCGAGGTTAGAATGAGAATTAATAATCGAGGACTGTGTGTTCGTGCTAGTTTTTCGAGAGACAGAGCGCGTGCAATCGAGAATGAACGAGACAGAGTGAGTGAAAGAATGAGAGGAAGAGAGAAAGAGAAGAAACAGTGAGAGTGAAATGATGGGCAAGGTGAGAATACTTCGAAGTACGTTCATCGAGAATAATCATTCCTCAAACTATTAGAAACGTAATTAGGATATACATATTAATGACGAAATGCTGCGCGATCACGGTGGATCGACACGCGCACGTGGCACGCGTTTAATCGCGGTAACGCGCGCGCGATTAGAGAAAGTTTAGAGCGAGAGAGACAGGAGACGGAGAAAGGGAGAATGAGAGAAAACAAGGGGGGATGATAAATATAGTAAAATGATTTTTTTCTGCGTAGAGTCTCATCGTGAACCGGGAAAGGAAAAAAAAAAAGAAAGAAGTGAATAGTGCGCCTTTCGGATCGGGCGCGAGCGAGCGAACGAGCGCGCACGCGACACGTTAGTCTTTATAGTTATAGGGACGCAAGGGAGAAGAAGAAATTCGATTAGTGTGATTCGGCTATAGTGTGGCTGCGACGAGGAATACCGAGCACGTGAGAGGGAGAGAGATTGTACAGTGAACGAGAGAAAGTTGAACGAGAGCGAGGAAAACAGAGAGAAAGAATAAGTCTGCGTGTGAAAGAGAGAAAGAATAAAAGAGAGTGAGAGAGAGAGAGAGAGAGAGAGAGAGAGAGAGAGAGAGAGAGAGAGAGAGAGACGAATCATGAGGGTATGAATGCGTTAGAGAGAGAAAGTGAGAGAGAGAGAAAGAGAGAGGAGAAAGAATTATGTTTTTATGTGAGGGTTAGCGCGTGCGTATGCGAAGAAACTAAAACGAACAGATTTAAAAAAATGAAAAGAAAAAAAAGTGAAAGGGAGATAAAAGCGCGAAGCAGGTGATTAGGGAAGAAGAAATAGAGAAACGGGGAGTAATTACTGATTGTTGACACCGAGTGAGCAAACTTTCTGTGTGATAATCTCGTAGTACACGTAGCACGTTAAGTCTACAATAAGTTTCGGTAGGAGATTTTTAGGTGAGAGCGACTAAACTTTTTAAAGAAAATGAAGAAAACGAGTAGAAGACGAAATTTTTCGACGGAATCGTTACCGGTCCGGGTCTCCGAGAGGCGTTCTCGTTGAAGTAGATTGTGAGCCAGAGTTTGTTCAAAAGAGTCGTCTGGTGTTTCGGTCCGCCGATCGTCCGTCTACATATCATACGCGTTTTACGTCTTACACGTTGGATTCGTGAGTCGATCAGTTACAGGAGAGCTCGACGGGGCCGTGGATCACTCCGGTGTCCGTCGAATCGATCTACAAGATGATTCGATTCGGTTGCGTTTACTTTTGAACAGTTAAACAGCGGCGACGCGCGTCGAAGAATCTTTCGTTGCCGACTATACACGACACTCGAGACGATATACACCCACACGTTCGTTATCGTTTACAGCAGAACCAGAGGCAGTCCGATACTCCTGCCTCGACACTCGAAAAGCCACACGCTCTTTGCAAGCTGCGATGTTCCAACCGGATTGATTTCCCTTCACTGTGTATCATCGTTTCCAATTTTTTCGTTAATACGTTCGCCGGTTCGATTGTGCAATAAATTTCGTTCACCGCAAAGAAAAATGTTGGTCGTTCGGTTACGTGACCGGGGTTGTTTGCTCGAAACGTGAATGAAAATATTCAGTCTGAAATTTCGCATAATGAAGGGACTAAGAGTCGAGAGAATTAGTTTAAGTAACGTCTTTGGCTGCTTTCCGAGGTCTATTTCGTGACGAGAGGGAGTGCGATTGATAAGAGAGAACGAGCGAACGCGACGAATCGAGCGAATGTGACGAAGCGTGAATGCGACGACGACGACGATGATGATGATGATGATGATGAAAACTTTAATAGAGGTAGCGAAAATTCTAAATTAAAGTTCCTATCGCTTAGCCTTCTAGCTGAACTTCGGCGACCGGTTTCGACTAAACAACCCCTTGTTCCTGCATGAGTACATTGATCGCCGTTCAACTACCTCGAATTAGAAAAACCACTGACGGCAGCCCACAAACGCCAAAAACAGCCTGCGAAGAGCGAACGCGTACACGCTCGCGCGCACACACACTCTCCGGATACTTTCAAACGATTGCAGATCGAGAGGTTCCTGACACTCGGACTCTCGCGCGATTTTTACTCGATCCCCAGATCATACTACCCCCGCGATTCGTCTCGAGCAAGATCGCGTCGGTCAGAGAAAGATTTAGCGTATCGGATCGAACGGTTTCCGGTGCGAATCGATAACCCGTTCGAAGAAATACCTCTCGGAGTTCCGTGAACAGTATCGCATGGATCCGTCGAAGTCGGAAGTCTGCGGGGTGGGTGGATGTTCACGGGGATAGAGGTGAAGACCGACGAAAATTGGGAATGGTATAGGAGGAGCGTGTAGGGAGCCAAGTGTCCTTGATGTGACCGTCGTTGAAGCCACGAAATCTCGCGATCTCAACAGGTGATTTTTTTGGTTCGGTGAGAAGAACAATCGGGAACGGTGTTCGATAGTAGGTTGATAGCGGTGGTAACACCGTGTTGTCGAGAGAATGAAAGAGAGTCAGCGAGCGAATGAGAAATTGAGAGAATGTGGTCGGTACGGCTGAGAGTGAGAATGAGAAAAAACAGAGAGAAAGAGAGAGAGAGAGAGAGAGAGAGAGAGAGAGAGAGAGAGAGAGAGAGAGAAAGGGAAACATCAAGGGAGACACTTCGAAAAGGGTAAGGGAAGAGTAAAAGTCACGAGTGAAAAGAAATCCATGCGAATTGTGATTTCGGAACTGAGTTCGGGAGCCACGGGCGATAGACGTTCGGTGCAAACCGATCCTAGCTGAGAGAAAAAACTAAAAACGTGAAGAGAGAGAGAGAGAGAGAGAGAGGGAGAGAGAGAAAGAAGAAGAGAAAGAAGGTGTGACTGTGGAAGAACGAGTGGATGGGAATCGGTCGAATGACAGATCGAGCGTGTGCGGCGAGCAATAGAGACAACGAACGAATGCTTTTGAGGATAAAAAAATTTGAAAAGAGAAGAAAAAAAAGTTGTGAAAAATTATACAGAGATAGCCGACCTCCTTGCCTACCGGGAGGTCCGCATATATGTATTGTAAAGAAACGAGACTAGTAAATGATTAAAAAGAGGAAAAAAATACAGTATGCGACGGAGGAAGAGAGAAGAGCGTCAGATGAACAGAGCGAACGGGAGGGAGAGAAAGGGGATCGCGCGAATGGGAGAGAGTGAACGGACAAATTGTTAGACCAGTTGTAAACGTAAGTTAACGAGGAATTTTCTCCCCATCCTTTTCGTGCACGATACTTTTGGCTAAACTTTCGCGAGCGTGAATGCGAGTCGAGCGGAAGCTCAAGCGAGATTTCATGTGCGTGATGCTTAAGCGTATGAGTAAGGAAACGTGAGAGAGAGTGAGCAAGAAATAAAAAAGAGAGAAGAAAGAAAGAGAGAGAGAGAAAGAGAAACGTGAGATATGAACGGAAGGTTTTCTTCTTGCTTTTTGTTTAAATTAGAGAAAGAAGGAAAACAGAGAAAGGACGGCAAAATTTATGCGACCCATTCCAGGTCCATCGTCCAAACTCGGTGAAACACCACTTTGAGCAGGATCGAATCGATTGCGAAAGGGCAAGCAATACGCACAACAAAAAAATATATATTAACGGCTACGAATATTGAAATTGTCGTTATCTATCCAACCCCCTTCCCCCCTCAGTCACCGATCGTTGAAAAGCAACGAATGTCCAGCCGGAAGTGTTTCAAACCAGGGAACCTGCTCGCCAGTGGAATGTATTTCGTCCTCCCCCGCTCCCATTTTCGTTTCACCGATATCGAGAGATCGTTCGGTATTCTTCGATCGAAAGACACGTTCCAACGTCCACCGTTTACTGTCCCAAGGATTCCGAATTGTTGTTAAAACGGAAAACGAAAAAAAAAAGGAAGGAAAATCGAAAGGAAAGCAAAGTCGTACATAGGCCGCGCGTCCACCGTTCGATTTCAAGGAGGAATCGCAATCGGATGCGCAAATTTCCCCCGACTGTCATCACTCTTATCTAGCGTTCTTCCCCAGCTGGAGACGAAACGATAATAGATAGTACGAACACGCAGCCAGCCCCCCCCCCCCCTCCAACGTTGCGCGATTCGCAACGAAACACCGAAAATCAGAAACCAATTTTTTGATTTGCCATTTGGAAAATCTGTCTGCGAGTGAGTCGAGGAGACCGGAGAGGAGATTTTGATGAATGTACTTGCGTGTACCCGAGAAGAGCACACACAAGATGGGAATGGGAATGATGTTTGGAAACTATCTGACATGTGTTTCTTGCGCATACGTCTCAGCTAGCGAAACTCGTGCTAGGTTATACACGTATTATCGTATGTAGGGAATCGTAGGTCTATTAAGGTTTAACGATACATTACAAAGCAAAGCAAAATGCATAAAACAAAGTGGATACTGTGGATGAAGCGAGAAAGAGAGCGAGAGCAAGAGAGAGAGAGAGAGAGAGAGAGAGAGAGAGAGAGCGAGAGAGAAAGAGAGAAAGAGAGAAAAAGAGAAAAAGAGAGAATACTTATTTAGCGAATCGACGAGGAGTGTAATATGAGAAGAGAAAAATAAAAAAGAGAAAAGTAAGATAAATGAAAAAACAAGTATAGCAGAACAAACAATGCAGAAAACAAAGCAAAATACCTACGTTGATGTGTGAGGATGTGAGCTAGATCGCCACGTTGAGTCCGATGAAGTCCTCAGAGATAATATACAAGCGCAGACCCTCCGCAGATTGAGGTGATAATAAAGGAGACGCGAGCCTGGGCACCGTGGTCGGTCATCTTCGTCGCTCCGGGACAAGTGTCAGGGGTTTTATAATAGTTTTTTAAATAAAACGAGAAAAGAAAAAGCAAGCGAGTATCTCACGCCAAAAAGCCAAGACAATACTTTAATAAAATAAATGTTAGTCGTTAAATTCGGCCGCGCGCTGTTCCGCGCGGCCAAAAGAAAACGGGGAATAACAAAGATTTCGAACGAGAATATTTTTTTCGAAAGATAAAAACGCCGAAAGACGAAAAAACTTGGGGGTGAAACGAACACGGTGCGACGAACGATGGCGCTGACTTTGCCCGGTCAGCTGGAACGTCTTGTAAGAATATTGTGGGAATTGTTTTTCTGCGTCCCGATTGGTTCGAATTTGATCGAACCGAACCGGGGCAACCTACACAAGCAAGTACATACTCGAATTGGCACCTCTGTCTCCATGTTCTCGCCATACTTACCGATCATCCGGATCCATGATCGGTGAACGCATCTGTTCGGTTAACAGTGCCCCTACCAGGTCGCGGCTCTTGCTGACCGGAGCCACCCTCTACAACCCGCGCCAACCTGTCAATCGGATTTCTTTCGAATCGGAACGACGCGAACGGAAAAGTCGCTTACTGTCGTTAGTTCTCGTAGCAACGGCGATTAAATTTTATACCAGCTAAAAATTCTATTTTTCATTATTCCGACGAGATATCGAAGAAATTAATGATCTCTAGAAAGCGCGGCGGCCAACGATTAAATACCGACCAAATACCGATTAGATGGTAGTCGATGTGCCACGGTAACGACGTTCCCGATCGCGTCGCTCAGACCTTTTCAACCGGTTTCCCTTGCAATAGCGATCGGCGTGGACCGTGCAGACTCCGGCCACCCGAATCATCCACAGAACTCCTCTCGGTGATACTCGGAACGCGAGACAGAGGTACCAGCTCGTCAACCTGCCTACTTTTCACGCAATACGATATTTAATGACTATATACCACTTTCAACACATGGACATTCCTTTCGTACGTTCTACCGGCATTTTACTGAGTTCGCTTTCGACACGTGAAGTTTTTGGATCGATTCATTGCTGTCCTAGGTTGCGCACAAGACGACACACAGAAATGTAGTGCGGGGGAGTCGTCCTCGATCGTTCCGCGATCGAGATCGAGATGATCGATGGTATCGGTCGACGGGAACGGGAACGGGACGGTTCCTCGGCAACGGAGACTGAAAAAAATTCCGTGTTTCGGCAAACACCAAAAAGAAAAACTCAGCTCGGATGGCGGGCGGGAACGTGCACGCGGCAACCGCGTGGCAGCGTTCCCGTTTGTCAGCAGAATACACAACAGTCAGTGCTCGGCAAGGCGAAGTGCATCGTCGCCTAGCAGCACACCCACACACACGCGTACAACGACACGGGCACGGGCGAACGTGTGTAGAAGGGTCGCACACGTTGCACGTGCTGTCACACGAACACGTTGAACACAGGCCACGCACGCACAGTCACACCTACGCGAATCACACGCACACATGTACATACACATCGTACACGTGAACACACACACACACACAAGCACGATCGACACAATCACACCCGTACACAGATACACGCAGTTTCGGCCAGAATCCAAAAGACACATCAAGGAAAAAAGTACAAGTTTATCACGTTGCGCCTTAATGTTAAAAAATAAAAGTTGATCAAAAGAGTGGAAGATGAGAAAAAAAATAAATGCGAAGCGTATTCTTAACCAAAATCGGCCTTAGTATATACTTTTCCAGGGCCGAACGGTGATAGACGACCAGCGACCTTCCGCGCTCTCGACCATTAACCCCCCAGATCCCCAAAAAGAGATCCCCGAAGAAAGATTTCCCCCTCTTCTCTAGATTGTATAAATGATATATTATAAATATATGTATACATATAGCGGTTGGTATCCGCCGGCGGTGGGACGTTTCGAAACCTCGCAGCTAACTCAGCAAATCACCGAAACCATCGAACAATTTAGGGAAAAAATTTTTTCGCGGCTAAAACGGGAGAACGAAGGAAAGAAAAAGAGATGTGAGAGAGAGAGAAAAGGATGATGAGAAGAGAAAAAAACGAAGACGCGAGAGATGAAGTGAGCAAATAGTTTTCTCGGTTCCCACCGCGTCCGGCCGGATTCGAAATTCTTATGGTCCGCGTGCATGTTGGACGAGGAGCGAATCACCGAAAAGCCCTTCGGGCACGACGTGGACGCGAGATCTGTCTTTCAAAGTCCCATCTCGATCGCCGGAAGGTCTCCAGTCGATCATCGCGCGGCCCGAACACTCCACTCCTGCAACCCCGTCGCGATTTGTCCCCAAAAACACTCCCGACCTCCGAAAAAGCACCTTCTTCCGCCCCAGCCCCCCTTTTCCCGCCCCGTCCGCCCCGAATCCTAATCTGCTCGAGAACGAAAAACGGGCAGCCAGAGATCTAGAATGAGGATAAAAGAAGATAAAGTAAAATGGAAAACACAGTGAACACCCAAAAAAAAAAACCCGTCAGGCGAGAGAAAGACAAGGAACGGAGGCGTTTCCTTTCTCACGTCCAGTGAAGAAAAACACTTCCTGCATGTGAAAATTAAACGACAATGCGAGTGGACGGGTCACCCGGAATTATTCCGACAGCCTTTCGTCTTCGGACCACGACGAAGGACGACGATTCACGGACAACGGTGAAGAAGATCGATGTGGGGTCGAAGGTCGACACGGCCGAAGGCTAGAGGATCCGGAATAATGACGAACGGGCATGATAGAGAAAGAATGTGCACAGGACTCGACTGTCGACTCGCTGTTTCCCGCGGCCGGGACGAAGGAAAATTTGCCAAAAATCCGAGAGTTATCGGACAACCTGCAGTTAAGAGCGAGAAATAAAAAAGGATGATCGAGAGAAAGAGAGAGAGAGAGAGAACGAGAGAAAGAGAACGAGAGAGAGAATGAGAGTGAGAGCGTTAGAGAACGAGAGAAAGGGTATTAAGGAGGGATTAACCATGTATTATCTCGTCACGTAGATCTGCGGTATTATTTAACATCCGTTTTTCAACAAACCTATCTCCGAGAGACCCGACTTAGGACTCGAAAACGAAGACGGGTCACCAATCAGCGAAAGCTGCTCGCTCCAAGTTCGAAGTCGACTACACGATGCTACGATTCGGTGGACGGCTGAGATCGACGCATGCACGAAACGCCGCAAAACGAGATCGTAAAATAATTAAATTGGCTTACGTTTTCATTAAAATTCCTCTCGCTTAGATTTTCGAATCAGTCGGACAAAAACGTTTTGAAATTTCCAAATTTTTGAAGAGTCGACGATGACAGCACATTCTGCAAAACATTCTATCGAGAATATTGTTTGCACACGTTTATTTTACACGGTACGCATTTTCTATACTTTAAAATATTTAGAAATTCTATTTGCTGAGAAACGTTACCTATAAATTGCAATTAAAGATTAAAGTCCTGAGCGCTATTTTCAAATTCTTTCAAAGAGACTTCAATTACGAACGCTTCGCAAAAATTGTCCGTATAAGTTCCATTTTAAAATGTTTACGGATTTTCTCGTAAAGTTTCATTCGGTTCTTTTCCAAAAGGTGTTTACTAAAAACTATGAACGGGGATATTAGAAAATTGTGGAACTCGTTTAGAGCTTCGGTTGGAGGTTGATCGAATTACGGCATTTTGGGGTGTGCGCATCCAGTCGGCCACCGTGCCATCGGTAAAGTCCGCGCTGTTGGGCCACCTCGTCTACTCACGTGCCCATTTTCTTGTTCACGAAAGTCAACGAGCCAGAGAACGATAGTAAAAAGCGAAGAAGTTAAACAAAGTAGAAGAAGAAGAAGAATTAGAAGCAGAAGACGAAGAAGAAGAAGAAGAAGCAGCGTGTCAAGGAGCGATCGTTTCGGCAAGCCTTCTAGTAAAACGTTTGAAATTGGTCACGGACGCAAGGTACGCGCCGATCCATCGCGAGCGTTCGCGTGCCGATCGTACAGGATCCCATAGAAACCCGCTTTCAACCCTCTGAATAGCACGCGACGATCCAACTGACCCGGTCCAATCCGACAGGTATGCAAACAGAACAGAACCGTTCGAACGAACCAACGCTGGACACACACGAGACAATATACCGCAGCAGAGCAACATCGGCGACCACGCAACAAACGCAAATGCATCCGCATTCATCGCCAAACGGCGTCCACACGCACATAGAAGAAAAGAGAGACACGCGCCACGCAGTCCGACCGTGACAATGCAAAAACGTACTAGAAAAGAGTGAATGTGAGAGAGAACGAGAGAACGAGAGAACGAGAGAAAGAGAGAGAGAGAAAGAGAGCGAAGAATGACTAAAAAAAATGCGATCAGCCTCAACGAGGCGTAATGCCCCGAAAAACAAATACATGAAACGTAGAACGTCTCGGGATCTCCCTTCGAACAAAATAAAGAAGAAAAAAAAAATATGATGAAACAACATACAACAACAGAACGAAATAAAAAAAGGTAAAATAAAATAAAATAAATGAAAGAAACTGTACAGAGAAAAAAAAAATGAAAGGAAAGACTCGGTTCTTTCTCCGATTAGTCTTCAGTGTACATAGAAGTAACGATATCATCAATAGATAATAATAATAATCATCCCGGCAAGCAATAATCACTGGTACAATTATTGCTCGTTCGTCCAATTCGTCGATAATATGGATAGGTAACCGTAATACCCATTCTAAGGAGCGATAATAACGGCGTACCGACGGCAATCACGAAATCAACGACGGCGTCCGATGACGCCGATCGATGAGAATGAAGGAAAGAGTAAAAAAAAAAAAAGTATGAAAAGGAGAAAAAGAAAAAATGAAAAAGGTGGCTCGATATTTTGCCGATACCTTTTCAACCGGTTCTCGAGAATGTTATTTTTTCTATTTTAGGACGACGGGAGTCGCGCCTCGGAAACGGTCGCGACACGTCGCCGTATAACAGATGTATCATTTACAGGCAGACAACAAACGTCGAGCACGAATCGACGCCGGTTTTCATTTCGCAAGCGCCACACAAAATGCCGCCGTAGCGCCGGGATCGGATCTGTGAACGATCTATAGCAAAAGCGGTAACGATAGATAGTAACGACTTAATTGCCTCACAGCCATACCTCGGTTTATTTTTAATAAGAAGCTCGTTTACAGGCAGACACGTCGAACCCACGGGTGTTCGACGACCGGTTTTCCTTAACTACCTCAAACGCCGGGCTTTCCCCGGGCGAATTCTCGCCGTACCGAGGGACCCGGGGGCCCCCGGCACCTTAAGACTTACGTACTTAGTTAAAAACAACGGTAACGCAGGTCTTCTTTTTAACACAGGAACGTATCGGGCAAAATCCTCCGCGAAATTAGATGTCCAATTGTCAAATTGAATCCGTTCGCAGACAGCGATTAGGTGTGTCGCGCCTCGGTCGAGCACTCGGTCGACGGGGTTCGCGATTCAAACCGATCCTAATCCTTTCTGGAGAACACGGAGACCCTTCCTCCTAAACCCCCTCCCCCCCACTCGATAACCGCAGCGATATGTAAAAAAACATAAAAACGAAAGTAAATAAACGAAAAGTAAACTGTTGCAAAAAAAAAACAACAAAAAGAACGGAAAATATAAAAGCAAAAATGGTTATTTCTCACGACTCACGAAAACAAAAGGGACAAAGCATTACGAATCGAAGCGGCGAGTATCGTACTTCCGACGATCGGTCCGCGATCGGGAAGCCGAGAAAGCTGGACGACAAAATGAGAAAATGAAAATGATAAAAATATATATAAATATATATATATACGCCTGCGAAGCCATGCTCTCGGGACGAAGAGTGGAGCCACGTGGAAGAGGAGAGACACGATCGTTGGCCCGCGACGCCAGGGCAACGCAGACCGACATAACCGAATTCTCTCAATGAAGCCATGAAGCGAATCCGTGATCGGGAAAAAAACAGAAAGAATGAATGAAAAAAAGAAAAAAAGTGTAAGAAAACGATAAAACAAAACGAACCGCTGCGAAACTGCAGAGAGAAAAACTCGACGAAGAACGAGGGACTTATCGGTCGTGAAGATATAGTATACGTGTATAATTGCGTCGTAAGAAAGAATGAAGAGAAAAAAGAATAAAATGAAAGCAAAAGCAAAACCGACAGTTCCGGGGAGAGATATCGCTGCTCCTCGGAATCGTCGGCTCGAATCCATAGTTTAAAACGAGAAAATCTTGCCGCTTTGTAAATTCGTTTGAAGACACGAGTTCGAAGCAATTCGCATGGCGTGTTAAACGAAACCACAAACGAGGGAATGCGTGTGTTTGACAGAAAGTGAGAGAGAGAGAGAGAGAGAGAGAGAGAGAGAGCGCGAGAGAGCGAGAAAGAGAGAGAGAGAGAGAAAAGAGAGCTAGAGAGTGTGAGAGGGATAAAGAGAGAAAGTAAATGAGTGAGAGATTGAGAAAAGAGTGATAGAGAGCGAGAGTAAGAAAACATTTCAAATCAAAGAGCAGACAAGGAGAAAATAGAAATGATTTGTGTGAACGGGAAGGAGTTGTTTTTCGATAGGTGGTCAACGAAAGAGGTGGTAGAAAGAAAGGGCAAGAGAGAACGAAGAAACGGAATGAGTGATTTTTTTCGAAGAGCATACGAAACGAAAAGATGCAACAAAAATAATGCAAAAACAGACTAACCGAAACGCTAAAACAAACGGCCAACAAAGTCGAACAACACGGTAAAACAAGTACATACGCTATATTATGTATACGTGTGTATGTATAAATATATGTGTAATATGTATAAAGATACATTTATCTATACGTGTATTTATACGTATGCATGTACGGAAAAAGAAAAGTAACCGAAAATACAAGCGAAACTTCATGGAATCACTGGAGATTCGTTATTCGACTTTCTGATTTTTCGCAGATTTTCGCGCGGGACAACAGGTGCGTCCCCTCCGAGATCCCATCCCGCCCCCCGTAACCACCGCAGAAAACAAAGATAAACGATAAGAAACCACCACCTTCCAACCCCTCGGTAAATCCTTCCCAAAAAACGACAGGAAATAAGGTTTGCTTCCAGAAAAGAGTAAAATAATAATTAATACTAATAATAATAATAATAATCCATACGCGTTAACGATACCTAATAAAATAAAAAAAAACTATAAACTACCTAACAATAATTATTAAACGATAAAAGGGTTAAGAATATTGATTAATTGAATTATACCTGACGATTAATTAAAAAGTAATTAATAACTAATAAACATATATAACGATAATACGATTAATGATATATAGTATAAACGATACGAAGACAACCCGGTAAATGATAAAAAAAGAAGAACATGACGGCTAACAAATAATCCACCGAGACGAAGCGATATCCGGCCTAGAAGAGAAATCGGTTGCCCGAGAATGAGAGAAAGTGAGATAGACAGAGATAGAGAGAGAGAGAGAGAGAGAGAGAGAGAGAGAGAGAGAGAGAGAGCGAGAGAGAGAGTGTGAGAGAGAGTGAGAGAGAAAAGAGAAAAAGAGAGATATAAAGAGAGCGAATTAATGGGGCGGTGCCGATCTCGAGCGTGACGTTGAATTCTTTCCTCCGAAAAACGATCATGCTCGGGTTCCCTCCTTCGAAGTTCATAGTATTTCGACTCGGGAGTAAACAATGACCAATCCGAGCGATTGGCATAAATTCCGTTCGTCGGATTCCTTCTCGTCGAGGTGGTCGTTTCTTACCCATCATTTATACGCTAGTTTGTAACTTGAGACTTAAGTATAATGAAAATGAAAGAGAAGTGAGAGAGAGAAAAAGCGCGACGAGAAAGAAAGAGAGAATACATACACGCGTACACACGGGAATACACGCCCATACACAACATTACAAGCCCATTAATGATACATAATGATATAATTATATTATTGATATAACTTACGATTATGAACTATCCTAGCGGTATTATATGACGACATAGTTGATTGATCTGTTTAATATTGAATGTCTGTAGATCACAGAGCGTTTGGAACTCTATGCTACACACGCCGAGCAACCCTTAAACGACCCAGCTTTGCTCTCCCCATTCCAGATCCTACAACTTACCTCCGCGAAACCATCCCCGTAAATCCTCCTCGATGTTCACCCCCCCCCCCCCATTGTACCACCCCCAACAGCCCTCACGCCACGCATCACTATCTACATACAAATATGTAAAAAGCAAATGAAAAATATATGAGAACCGCGTATCACTTGAAACAATCGTCGACTGAGTTTGTTGTACAGATATTTTGTACAGTGAAAAATTGTACCATGGGAATCAATTGAACCGCAAAATTCTTCGAAAAACCTCGAGAGATCTAAAAAGCGAACACATTGAATTCGGCATTCGATATCGAAACTTTCGTATAGAAAGGGAAGCCTGGAGCTACACCGGCGTAGGACATCCGGATTTGTTCGATTGTCACGACCGAAAAAAAAATGGAGAAGCAAAAGAAAGAAAGAAAGAAAGAAAGAAAGAAAGTAAAATGATAAAAGCAGAAAAACGATGCTCGAACCCTTCGAGGCCGCAAACGGGAAAACGATTCAATGTAATGAAAATTCTTCTTCAATTGATCTCGCTGAGGGTGCGAATGTTTCATGGAAGGATGCGCAGAAGGCATTCAACGATCTTTTACAACCGGATTTCAGTTTCACAACCTTTTTTCACACCGACACGGTGCGCTTCGATGAAACGCACCGCGGCACCTCCAAACCTAGCGAACACTACTCGAGGACAACTGGTTTTAAGTTTCGAATCGAACTGGACGACGCAAATAGTACATAAACGACCGCAATAGTAACCGAGGGTGTCGCCGCACAAGTTGCCACCCTCGGACCCGATAGCCTTCGGACAGAGCACATCCACGTGGAAGAATCTGGACTCAGCGGCTGAACGAGCCGGAACGAACCGCAGCTAGTATAATTAAATAGAGAATACAAATCAGGTGGAAGCCAGAAGGAAGCGGAAAAGCAGAAGAAAATTGCGAGAGGCCTAGAAAGGAACAAACGATTCCGCGGGAGAAAACTCCTCGAAGCCCTCTGCCTCTGTTTTGTAAAGACACGCCTGCCACGCGACGTCCATCGACGAGAGCCGCGAAACCTCGATGACAGCACGGTCGAAACCCCCGTCTCGACGCGGTTCGCGTCTTCTCGATCGACGTCTCCGACCAATAGGATTGTTGAGTTTACGTTTTTTAGCGAGTAAATTCTTTGCCAGGCTGGCCAAACCGTCGGGACCGTGTTCCACTCCGTTTTCACGAACGATTTCAGCGATCCGCCGAAACGCGTTCGTGTCCCTCGGAAACGAGCACGACCGATCGGTTTGCGCCGTCGCCACCGATTCTTTGTACATTCACCGGTATGTTACTACTTCGACGATCGGACGTGTTTTTTCTTATTGACGCTGTTTTATTGCTAATAAGTCTCTCAGACGTTCGTCGCGCGCCCGCTCGTGCCGCGCCCGAAAGCGTGACACGCTCGGCGACTCGCCGCGGATCAGCCTCGGTTACGTATCCGATGAAATAGTTACGTTCTGCTGTTTATCTCGATTGATTCTTTCGTCTGTTGACTCGTTGAACCGATACGAACGCGAGGCTGGATACCGCGGACCAAGGGTACCGTTCGGAGGACGTCGACGTTCTGTTAAACGTCGACGTCGGTGCTTAAGGGGGCGGAGAAACGGGCGACGACGACGCTGATTATTCACCGATTGGAGACGATCCAGCCGGATGTTATTACGTAGATTTTTACCGTTATACAGAGGGTGACACGGACAGTTTAGGGATGACGATGAGATCGAGTTTAGGGTCCTCTAGGAGCCGCGCTGTAACGTTATTCGCGGAACCGTCTCGCGGTAAGGCACCTTCTCGTCCCGTAGAGAAGGTGCGACCCGTTACCGTTCGTTCGACGCGCCACCACCACCGATATCGTTGTTAATTGATCCGATACAAACGAGCGACACTTTGGCCACGGTAACGAGAACATATTCGATCACGACCGATCGCCAGGCGGACGCGCAAGCGGTCCGCATTCTAGAGCCGATCGAAGGGTTCCTGTCGGTTCTATGTGCTTCCGCACTTGTGAGCAATGTTTCCCTCTCCGACGAAATTCTGTCAAGTTCAAAGGACGAATGGAACACTTACACAACGGGCAACCCCCCGCACAACGGGTGTCCGATATACACGCACGCGATCTACACGCAGACTCTTCTCGTTATGAATCCGGTGCTCGAAGTCCATGTTAGAACGGCCTGTTCCCGCTATCCGGCGGAGACCACGGTTCGTCGTACCTCGACAATTTTGTTTTTGAGAAAAATACACGCCGCACGCGTACAAGGATCGCGCGGAACCGGAGACATCTTCACAGAGATGCAGCAGCAGCAGCAGCAGCTGACTGATCGACGTCGATACTCCGTCGAGTCAGCTCGAAACCAAGTCGGTTACCAAATTTCCATGCACGTTTTTCCGTTTCTCGATCGGGCCCGTTATCGCGCAACAATAGTTACTTTGACAGAACTCCGATCCGCCGGTCCTTGGATCAACGCCATAGTTGAAGGTTTTTCGCGAAATACCATAGACAAGGCTCTCGACACTCGAGTCTGGATCGTTGGCAAACCGGTTTTCAGTTCGGAAACGTTGTACATACATGCAATATCGTTGTCTTCGCCGAGATCGCGGAGCCAGGACGTACCACATGAGACTTGAAGCACAAAACGACCCCTGAGAAGGTTGAGTTCGCCCCTGGGTAATGTCAGGCGAGCGTCGGGCCGGCTCTCAATTTTGAAATAGCCATTTCGACGAAAAGCGAAAAAAGTGAACAGACCCCCAAAACCCGACGCAATAGAGGAAGGCAACCGGATCAAAATACCGCCACACGAATCAACAGTTTCTCGCGCGGGGCCCGGCCGCGGCTGCCGACAGATATTTCTGCTTTAGGGGAATAATGAAAATTAAGGTTATCCTTGCCTCCCTGCTCCTGTGTCCCCCCGTCCTTCTCCCGGCACCCCCGGATATACACGGTCCGGGGTGCCCCGTGAGCTGCGAACCCCCCAGAGGATATCCAGATAATTTTATTAGATGCGGCAGCCCGTTAGTTTAGAATAAGGGGTGCGGGTGCATAATGCTCGCCCCTCGGGCCCGCGGAATAAAAATCGCCAGGTTAGCCGCGGCCACGCGAGCGCGTGGAAGCGGGTCCCGCGCCCAATCTCACTCACAGCACACACTGGGCCGACTCGTCCGATAGAATGTGCCTTCAGTGTTGATTTTATACGAAAAAAATACTAAAATTATACAAAGGGGCCCGACATAGACCGAACGCCCACCCAAAGCCTGACTGGCGCTCGCCCGATGCCCGTTTTCAATCCTGCACCGGTCTGAAGCATACATTTCACAGGAACAAACACATCCACACAGATATATATCCTCCGAAAGACTTGATCGGCGAGACGTTCGTACGCGGAACATTCTATATCGTCTATCTCGAAAATCGAGGATCGCGAACGATGCGGTCGAACGATAAGATCGAACAAACTGCCTATGTGACGCGCGACATTCGAAATCGGGCCGAGTTCGAGAACGTAATCGTCTCTTTACACGTTTCAATGATTTAGGATCACCGCTCGTGTCTGGGACCATGTTTACAAAAAAAAAAATATGAAAAGTTACGTATTCCTGTATAGCGTTAAATTAAAAATCGTTCACGAGGTGTAGAACGCGTCTAGGACTTTGTACATTGCACGGCCGTTTGGGACAATGCAAAACCGATCCTCTGTAAACGTTATTTTGTATTTTTTTATCAAAGCTGACGATGAAAGATATCGGTTAACCGTGGAGGATTCACGAGTCCGAGGCGAGCACGCGTTCTCGACGAGGCGCAAGGGTTGCCGGTGTCCTTCGGGTACGCATTCGGCCGCATCGTTTCGCGTCGAACAACCCGCGCCATCGAGTTGCCCAAACCTGCGCGAAAGATCGGATATTTTCGAGGTGTATTATGGACGAGGTACGAACGTCGAGAAGAACGCGGAGAGAACGCGTCTTTCGGAGCGAATCCGGTATCGTTCGAAAAGAGACACCCTGACGCGCTATTTGTACGCGGCGTAACGTGCACGCCGCTTGAACACGCGGAACCGTGGCGCAGGGTGTCATTTGAAGTCACGCAATCACCGTACGCACACGTACACACAAAACACGCAAACACATACACGAATACGCGCTCACGCATACGAACACGCTCTAAAAATCTATCCAACCACACCCCAAAAATGTAATTTTGGTTGATGCAAGGAGTTCGGAACGCTGCTATGCACCGATAATACACACGTATATTGATTAAATGCAATTACTATGCGATAAGTATACTTACATAATATATATGTGTACTATGGTCTCTCCCACTTTCCAGTCAGAAAATCCCAAGCCGTCGCGCGCAGATAGAACGGGCATTCGTTGACGTCGCGAGCGCAAACACGATCCCGGATCGACGATCGAGGACCAAACGAAGGATCCATCGGCGATCCATGTGTAATGGTTCGATATCGACGCGATCGGTCGAATCGTTCGCGATCGCTCGTCAACACCTGGATCGACGTGCGACGCCACCCACGCTCTCCAACGACCCTGGGATTCCCGACGTGCCACCGACACCTGTTCCCTCAGAATCCTTCACCCGCCACACACACAGAAACACACAACCCCCCTTCCCTCGTCCCAACACGAAACCCCCAATGAAACCTCCAACATCCCTGGCCCACCAAAATACAAACATAGAATTTAACCACATTAACTATGAATGACAAGAAGCTACGTAAGAAGCTAACTAACTAACTAACTACAATTAAACTTACTTAATTATTAACAATTAAACAAACAGTAAAGCAGTATAAACAGTAAATGCCCAGTAATCATTGAATTGTGTGTCGACAACTACATACTAACTACCTACCGTATATCGAAGTAATAGCCGTATGTAAAACGAAAGAAAAAAAACTTGTATTCTACCAGTTGTATCAGTCAGTCCAGTTCTAATAAGCAAACGATTAAAAGTAACCCAACGCCCGGTTTTAATGATCCCCACCCCACCCCCAACCCCAACCGACTGTCCTCCCAACCGGATCCCGCAAAACCCCTCGAACCCCTTCTGTATCCCTCTTACACCCTTCACTGGATCATCCAATTACTTAACTCGTTCCTCCGATAATTGTCCCGACCTAATTACCAATCTATCCGTCTCCTTCGACGTAAGTAACCCGCAGAATGTACCCTTTCCCCTCGTTTCCACGTCCCACCACCGCCACCAACCACCACCACCACCACCACCACCACCACCTTCACCACCACTACCGCCACAGTCAACGACATTTTCCCTAGCCACGTCCCCTTGTCCTGACACCACCAAGCCCCTCGTTCACCTTTCCACCGGTAATCCACAGAGTAAAATACCGCGCAGTATAACCCAGCCAGTATAAAACAAAATGATCCGCCGGATAAAAAAAACATGATATTTACCATTAGTGTTTTTTCGTAGACAGACGTAATAAGGAAATGGAAAAAACAAATGACTTCGTTTACGATTATACGCACACGTGTGGGGAGACCATGTAACTTTAGCTCCGCCGCTCATCGAAGCCGTCCGCGCGGCGCGATCGATGGCGCCGTGATCCGGGGATCCGCGAGCGGTTCGCCGGATCTCGATCCCGAACCGGGAGGAAGATCGACGGGATCGACGGCTGTTGATCGATCCGATCGAGAAAACGGTCCGGCGATCGGGATAACGGCAACCAGCGACGCCGACCCGCGAACACGGGCCGGAGCGGATCGCGAGCGCGGACGCGCGTACTCGCCCCGAGACAACACAAGCTGATAATTAGCAGCTAGCGCCCTTTTCGATTCCCCGATTAACCAGTGTCCCTCGACATCCCTCTTCTCCATCCTCTACAAAACCCCGAGAACCTCGCACATCGACCTCCTCCGAACCACCCCTTTCTCCCCCCCCCCCCACCCCCGTACCAACCCCGAAATATACCGAGCCCCATAAATACTCCGAAAACCCCCATTGAAACTCGAAGAGATTCGTGAAAACACCAAGCCACCATTCCCCGTAACCCCTTATGCCTCCGCAACCCTCGATTCCCTACGTGTTGTATTATCCGTTATTTTCGATATAATATTATATATAGTATACTAATGATATTTAATGATAATACGACGACGATAAGGTATGGGAGACGTTTGGTCAAACACAGAAAAATAAAAAAAAGTAGGACACTACACGGATTACGTCATCCTCACACGACTATTCCGAATCGACACAGCGACGACAAAAAAAATAAAAAGTAACGAAAAGATTAAAAAAAAAAAAAAGAAAGAAAGAATAATAAGAAGAAGAAGAGGAAGAAAGGAAGTTGATGGAAAGAAATTTAACAAAAAAAGATATGAACAAACTCGTATTTACATTCGGTTACAGAAGATACACACAAAGGGAATACGTTGCATTTACACGTCTACTGGAATACATTTACGTATACGTATACACGCAGGACACACACACACACACACACACATACGAGATCGAGATACTATTATTACAGGACACGATGATCGACACGCACACACTGGACCATAATAAACCGTATGATACCGTAAAATACATTGAAAAACATACATCCGTACACACGTTGCACACTTTTTACACAAGGGATTATACGCGACAGTATCTACTACGTACACGCAACCTCTACACACGTACATACATACAATTAACGTACACACTGAACGTACACGCGCACACACATATGCATCTACGGCCACAATCTACAGACACCACCCAAGCATCGATAGACAGACGTAACAAAAGCAGATTAAACGAAACAAAATACAAAACAAAACAAAACAAAAGATGATACACACAAAAAACAAACGTAAGGAAAATTGATTCACAATGAAACAAACACTAGTTGCCGTGCAGTTTGTGAACAAAATAAAATAACAAAAAAAAAAAACATGCAGTAATGATAACCACCGACCTACCCGCGGGTCCGCTTCGTTCTTGCCCCGCGAGACTGAGCCGCGCGTTCCCGCGAGCGGAGAACGTTCGCGCGCGCGATCGTGGACGCGATCAGATCCGAAGACGCAGAAGGCGGTCCGGGTTTGTCATAAGGGCTTCTCGATCGCGATCGATTAGTCCTGAAAGATTTTTTTTTTTGTCGCTGACGAGTAACCGTCCGCACCGCTTATAATCCTCGTGGCGTCCCTCCTGAACGTCACGCGAAACATAAGAGATCGATCAGCGTTCGTGTTCGACGATCGCGTATAATGCATGTACATGGCAACGCGTGGCTCGAGCCTCCGTGAACCGGGGCCTGAAATCTGCCTCAAGCGTAGCTAAACGTTTTTGTACAGAATTTAAACGATGAATGCATAAACTGGATATAAAAAATCTTGAGTTACAGAGCAGCACTATACATACCACACAGATGATGTATATATTTTTACGTTACAGAATATGCCTGCGCTACAGTCAGGCGCCATAAGACTGGTTCTCATTTCCCACGAATACAATGCGTATATACATGCCACATAAACCTTTAACCGAAGATGAACATGATGGAAAAAAAAAAAAGAGAAATCGTGAATGAACAAATGACCGAAATATATTGTAATGATAAAACTTAATGATATTTGTATACAGCGCGAACGTGACCGTGCACGCCACGGTCATCGTCGCCAACACAACGGGGGTTCAAACAAAACACGCCATGGTCAAACGAGACCGGGGCTGCCCGCTCGCAACGACGCGGATTTTTATCGGTCAGGGAACCGAGGTCCGGGAGGTCGATTCCGACGGTCATCGGGTGATAGGTGATAGGTGATTAATTAATGTGTCGTATCCTCTGCCGGGTGAAGGCTTCTACGCGTGAACGGTAAAAAGAAAACGAAAAACGAAACGAAATAGATAAATAAAGAAACGGAAAGAGAGAGACGGGAACGAGAACACGAACAGGGGGGTAAACCATTCGAGGATCGGATAGATAAAGAAGGGAGTTAGGACGGAAACGATGATCGGGTTCGGAATCGACGTTAACCTCTCGGATCGACCAGAAAAAAAATGGGTAGGGACGCCGTCACGGCAGAAAACCGAAGGTGAACTGAATTGGCATAACGAATTCGCGAGATGATATAGACCCGTAACGTTTTATACACCATGGAAATTAACATCCTGAGTTCCGCATTAGGCCGTTATACCCACCGAGCTCCATTGAAAAACTCGTGTCCAAAAACTACAAACGAAACCGAATGAAAATGAAAGCGAGAAAACGAACAAAAAAAAATATGATAAAAACAAAACAAAAGACGATTCAGAGAACACAGCGAACGACAGACCGTGAAAAAAATATGAGAATAGTCGAGATGTAGAGAGAGAGAGAGAGAGAGAGAGAGAGCGAGAGAGAGAGAGAAAGAGAGAGAGAAAGAGAGGGAGAGAAAGAGAACGAGCGAGAGAACGAGCGAGAGAGAGGGAGAGAAAGGAAGATAGAACGAAAGAGAGAGAGAAAGAGAGAGAGAGAGAGAGAGAGAGAGAGAGAGAAAGCGAGAGAGCGAGAGAAAGAGAAAAAGAGAGAAAGAGAGAGAGAGTGTGTCACAACACCCAGATCCGTCGTCGAACTGCGATCAACGTATGAGAGAACGATCGCAGATATAAGAACGAGCGTTTCTCGTTCGTTCTTGAGGGGTCGTGTTGCTTGCGGGTACCCCGATAGAAGCATAACGCGGGTAGGAGTTTCTAATCAAGAATTCCCGTGGCGCTCGAGCGACGGCACTTGTCGTTCGAGTCGCGGGAAGGTCCTAATTTTCCGAAAATAAAAAATTAATAATAATTAAACACTAAATCCGCGCTCGTGACCCGCTGGTCGCGCGGGAGCTTCGATCGATCCCCGATGACGGCCAATCGAGAGAACGCCAGACGAATGGGCCTAAAAACAAAGGACTAAAGAGAGAGAGAGAGAGAGGAGAGAGAGAGAGAGAGAGAGAGAGAGAAAACACGCGGAAACGATACATCGTCTCGAGATCGATCGAACGGTTCGCGACGCCACCGGCGGGCCAGGACACATTCATGATACACAGTTTGAGTTGCAGTGCAAGCGAACATCTGTAGAGCCATATACGTATAGTATGTTATTGTATCTTTAAAACGGAAACAGAAGCCAAAACAAAAAACAACAACAACAAGAAAAGAGAAAGAAAGAAAAGAAAACAAACAAAACGGAAAGAAACGAACAATTGATGACAAAACTTAATCGTAGCAAATGTACATTTTTATAAAAAACGCGAGGGAAAAAGAATAAACGATGAGAGAACGGTCGCGATTGCATTTCGATGAAACCACTTTCGATGCTTCGGAACAGGGGGGTGGGGGGATGGGGGTAAAACTAAACAGGAAAAGTCAAAAAAAAGAAACGAAAACGGGGGAAAAATTTGCGGCGAACTACTCGTCGCGGGGAATTCACGATAATAATATACACAAGAACAAAAAAAAAAAGAAAGGAAAGATAAAAGAAATGAGTTAATTCGAGTAAAGTAAATTGCGTAACGTTAAACGGAGAGATATGAAAGAGTACGGCGTGCGAGTCGGTGAACGAGAAGACGGCAGGTAGTGCGAGAGAGTGTGTGTTTCGGAATGCGATATATCCGAGTGTGCGAGCATGCGAAACAAATTGCGAGAGAGAGAGAGAGAGAGAGAGAGAGAGAGAGAGAGAGAGTGGGTAGCGCGAGGGACAAGAAACGAAATACGAGTAAAAAGAAAAAAGTAACCGAAGAAATGCAAAAAAGCGAACACAAACGAGACAGTAACCGATAACATGCGAATGGAAAAGACGATGATGAAGTGAAAAAAAAAATAAAATAAAAACGAAACGAGAAGAAGAAGAAATCAAGTGAATCTCTGACGAAGGTTGCATCTGGAATCGCGATTCGCGGCTTGGTCACCGGCGGCCCCGTCCGAAACGGGTGCAAGTAACTTTTAGGTGTATAAAATGGAAAAAAAGAAAGAGAACGGAAATGAAAAAAACGATACCAATTTTACCTTATCCTCTCGTCGGTTTTAGGATGTTCTAAAGAGATTATTGTAAAAAAAAAGAGAAAAAGAAACACGATACAGATGAGAGCGAGAGAGAAAGAGAGAGAGTGCGCGAGAAGAAAGCGAAAGAGAGAAAGATCTATTGTTGTTCTCGACTTATGCGAAATCCGTGCGATCGTCGAGCTTGTAAAACGATAGATCGAACGGTCTGCGACCGATCGAACGATTCGCGGAACGAAGACGAGCGTGTGAGTGAGTGGTGAAAGGGAGAATGCGAGAGAGAGAGAGAAACAAAAAGTAAAGAAAATTTATTGTAAATTCTTGGGGGTGATTCGGTCGCCCGGTGACCGCGCCTCGATCTCGATGCGAGCTCGAAATTTCATGGGCGCCGGATATAAGATGCACGCGGACGAAATTATGGGCGACGACCGGCCACGACCATAAGCCCTCTTCGCCCATAATCTCGTCCGTGTTTCGCGTTCGACGACTGTAATAGAAAATGAGAAAAAAACGAAAACGATACACTTTCCTTCTTCCTGGCCCTAAGGGATGCTCCCGAAGGAAACAACTAAGAACAAAAAAGAATAAAAAAAAAAACGATATATATATAAATATATATATATATAAATATATATATTTTGGACGGATTTCGGCTCTAAACAGTGCGAACGAGAAGCGAGAAATTGAAATAAAAAAAGACGCAAGCCTAAAAACGTGAATGGTTTAGGGAAAAAAAAAAGATAAAATAAAATGAAACCGTTTCCGAGATCATGCGATTCGGCGTCCTTGCCTATTTCGAATGGAGCACGCTTGTTTCGATTTCGAAAATCGATTATGGGTTTTTTATATATTTTTGGCAACGATATCTCGATACTATTTAAGGTTAATAAGCTTAAACAAACAAAAATGATAAATGGGGGGAAAACGAGGTGGATCGTGGGGAGAGATTGATACGATTGAGAGAACGACAGAGAACGAAGGCGCATCGCTGTCGTGTTTTGTAAAAATTTTTCGACAGGTCGAAAGAGGACAATGATACCGTGCGAAAGTGTGCGTGAGAGAGAGAGAAAGCGAGAGTGTGCGTGTGCGTGTGAAAAAGAGAGGGAGAGAAATAGAGAGAGAGAGACAGAGAGAGAGAGAGAGCGACGAATGTGCGTGAATAAAACGATTTGCGAGATTTATTGTGCGCGAGAAGAATGTACGAGAAAATCGTGAGAGAGAACGTGTTAGCTTGTACGAGAAAGGTAAAGAGAGAAAGAGTGAGAGAGAGAGAGAGAGAGGGAATAAGAGCGAAAAAGTGTGAGTGCGCGAACGGATAAGAAGAGCAAGAGAGAAAACGCGTGCAAAAACGAGAGAGAAAAGCGATGGTAAAGTAATATTTAAATATTCGTATCAAAAGAAAGAAAAATATTGTAGGGCCTCGGAAAGAATACACTGGCGACCGAATGGAACAAGGGAGATAATGAAAACGTTTTGAGGAAAAATGAAAAAAGATAACTAACTTGGCGAAGGCGAGTAAAAAAAAAAGAAAGAGGCCGAGAACTACTAAAAATATTTATAGTATATGGCTACAAGTACAAATTACTTCGACTACAGAGCGTAGGTGTATTGATGTGTGAACAAAATTTGGTTGGCCGATGACCGTTTTTGAAACCATCATACTGCGTATCAAAGTATGTAAAATTTATTGAATAAACGCTAGCGTATTATGATATAATGTAATCTAATAATGTAATATTATAATGACGAGTCTAAATGATGATGTTAACTTGAAGTTTAGAGAAGCGCGCGTGAGAAATTGTGCACGTGAATGAGATTTAAGAGATGAAAAGACAAAGAGAATAAGAGAGCGAGAGAGAGAGAAAGAGAGAGAGCGAGGACAAAAGAAAAAAAAAAGAAGTTATTGTGCATACGAAAACGAAAAAAAAGAGAGAAGATAAGATGAATGACAAAAAAAAAAAAAGAAATCGCATCTTTATAAACGCTTATCGGTACGATTACTATTATTATTGTAATTAACGATTGTCAGTCATCCCGTCACTTGTCATTATTGCGGTGAAGAACAAAAAAAAAAACGAAAACGCGAAAGATTAAAAGAGGATCATTCCCCATTCGCGTGGGGCGTGGTTCTTATACCCCTTAGAAATGTTCGTTTCTTATGATTCTGATCCACTCGCGAAAAATGAAACATGTGGAAACAAACAAAAATATGTGAAACAAGTGCGACTATTGTAAACGTTCCGTATCATTATTATTGATTACCATTACTATGATTACCATTCTTATCATTATTATTACGTATTCTTTTATTGACATTATGATGATTGTAAAACCTGCAACGATTAATCGTATTTCTGAATTATCACTATTATCATTGTTGTACTGTACATTTGTAAACGACAGCGAGAAACTGAATCAGTTGTTCACAATTTTGAGACACATATATACGTTTCTGGGAAAACTCTACAAAACTGGGAAAAGATAGGGAAAGAACGAGCGAGAGAGAAAGAGAGAGAAAAAGAGAGAACGCGAGAAAGAGAGAGAGAGAGAGAGAGAGAGAGAAAGTAAGAATGAGAGAGCAAGAGAAAGAGAATGTATGTGTCTCTGTGTGTACGTACGTGTGCGAGCAAGAGAAAAAGAGAGAAGATCGACTCGAGCGCTTAGTGTGAATATCGTTGCGCGATTGTTGAGGAGAGAATGAGGAGAGATCGTTCGACTGATTTACTAGCGTGATCCATTCAGAGTGAACGGAAGCGAATGTGATTTTGCGCGCGAAGGTGTGTAACCGGGACGAAAGGAGAGAACGTGTGCGTGTGTACGTGTGCATGGGAAAAAAATGCGAGAGAAAGGCGATAGTCAAATTAGAGAGCATGCGCGCGAATGAGGAGAATTATAATTAGCGAGGGAGAAAATTCACGCGTTAAATTACTTTGCACGGGGACAGGACGAGCGGCGATCGGCGCGACGATGAAAACGACGAGGGGAGAAAATGGCGTTTTCACGGTTTCTGGCAAGATAAAAATTTGGCAGTTGAAAATTTCGGGGTTTCTTTTTTTTTAGTACGTGCGTGCGTGTACATTCGGGGTAGGGGGTAGAATTGGACGAGACGCAGAGAAATTTCCACCATGGAATAGAAAAACCACGACACGACGAAACGATTTTGGCAATGAACAGATAGGGAGAGATAGGGAGTGATAGGGAGAGGAAAGGAGAGGGAAAGAGAAAGAGAGAGAGCGAGAGAGAGAGAGAGAGAGAGAGAGAGAGAGAGAGCAGAGGGTCGCGTGCAACTGATTCTTTCGGAACCGTTCGGATACGCTATATACATGAAACGAATAGAAGTTAAAAAGAAATGGAAAAGAAATAAATGAAAAAGAAAGCGACGAAGAAGAAAATGCGAAAAATTCCTAATAAACTCGCCCGCACCCGGCAGCGACGCGCTTTCGGCGCCTCGCAAAATTCTATTTTTGTAAGCATATTTCTATAAAAGTATACTAACGATACGGCAAAATTTATTATTCCTAGTGTGGTGAAAATGAAAATTGAACGTTTAGATTTCGTTAGTATAGTGTAAAGATGATGATGGGAAAAAGAAAATTAACGATGTCTAGGTCCTATTCGTGTATTTAAAGGCGAACTATTAAGGGAATAAAAAAAAAATTATATCGTCGGCGGCGTCGTAGGTTGTAAAATTGTACATAAATTATTGCAAGAGGAGGCGCAGAGGGTTGCATCGCTGACACCGCGGCACGTGGCTAGTTTTCCTCATATATATGTATGTATGTATGTATGTATGTATATCTTTGGCACTGTATAAAGAGAGAGAGAGAGAGCGAGAGAGAGAAAGGGAGAGGGATCGAGGTAGAGAGGCAGAGAGAGAGAGAGAGAGAGAGAGCGAGAGAAGGAGAGAGAGAGAGAGAGAGAGAGAGAGAGAGAGAGGGAGAGAGAGAGATGGAGAAAAGACGAAACGAGGTGTAATAGTTGGGAACGGTGTTCTTATAGGGGAGGGGGCGAAATTTGTAAATTAAGGGGCAGCTCTTTCGGCATCGGAGTCAAAATTCGTGTCTCCCGAATCAGCATCGCGCGCGCCATCGCCGATCGAAAAAATAACCCTCGTACGTTCCTAAAAAAGTGTGTCAAGGCACTTGAAAAAAACGAGAAAAAGAGAATTAAGAAAGAAAGGTAGAGAAAATGCGGACGAGAGAGAGGGTGCGAGAGAGTGAAAGAGTGAGAGTGAGAGGGTGTGAAAGAGAGAAATCGGAGAGCGAGAGCAAGGGAAAGAGAAAAGAAACCCGCAGAGAAAAATTGGGAAAGGAAAAGATGAAAAATTTTTAATCAGAGAGTTGTATTTAGGCTGTCTCGTCGCAAAACGATGTTGAGAACAAAAAAATTAATAAGGAAGCAAAAGGGAGACACAAACGACAAAAAGAAAAACATGACGAGTAAAAGAGTAAAAGTAATTAGCAAAGCCAAAAAGAAAAAAGAGGATAAGGAAAACTAAAAAAAAAAAAAAAAAAAAACGATCGCCCTCCCTTCTCATAGCCCGAGAGTGAATTCGACGACGATGCACTGCCGCTTTTTGAAGTAAAAGAAAGAAAAATAATATATATAAATATATAAATATATTATATATATATATAGTTAGATAGATAGATAGAGGCACCAAAAATGGCAGAACGGAAATCGTGCGAAATTCCGTCGCGCGGCTGGCTGAATCGCGGAGGGCGCCTCGTGCGAGTCTCTTTCGTTTTACTCTCGAAGTAACGAAGAAAAGTTTACGTTCGACCGGTGCACATGTGACTGCCCTTTTGTTAACCCGATTGCCCCGTGTTTCGGTTTACGGTTGTATGCGTTCTCGCATTTCGCGGATTTTTCCTATTTGCCTAACGACAAGCGTCGCCTATTTCTCTTAGACGCCGCGTCGTGATTATATAGAAACAGAGAGAAAGAGAGAGAGAGAGAGAGCAAGAGAGCGAATGAAAATTGAGAGAAAGATAGAACGAAAGAGTGTAGAGCAAAAGAAAAAAACAAACGAAAAATCTATATCTATACGTATACAGTATGTCCATTGATTATACCGTTTTTGGTTTTATTCCGCTCACGGCATTCTTCGCGTGAGATATTTCCGGAGGCGATTCACGACATGGGAGAAAAAGATAGAGAGAGAGTGAGAAAGAGTGTGTGTCAATGGTTATTTGGATGAGAGAGCGACTGTTGAATTTTTAGGGCAAACGAGAAGGGAGAGAGAAAGAGAGAAAGGGTGAGAATGCTAGGATGAGAAGAAAAAAGGAAAACAACGAGAGAGAGAGAGAAAGAGAGAAGATGGTGCTGGAGAAAATGCTGTTTGAAACTGGAAAAGCGAGACGATTCGAACGAAAAAACCGATCGAGAGAGGTGTACTTCGTTCGGCGTCGCGTAGCTTCCGGAACGGACAGTTCTTCGAGAGGTTATCCCAATGTTTTCTGGGTCCTCGAAGGGCGCGCGGTTTGCCATCAGGTTGTGGAACACGTTCAGCTTGTCAGTTGTTTATTTTTCTGGGCTTTTTTTTCGGTACGTCGATCTGAGGAAGTTGTGCGCGCGAAATGTGAGAATGCGAGTGAAAGACGACGGGAGAGAATGCGTGGGAGCGAGCGAGACAGGGAGAACGAAAGAAACTGGACAAAAGGCTGGAGAGAAAGATCGTGAGGAAGAAAAGAGCGAACGAGCGAAAGAAAGTAGACGAGAGTGAAGACACACAAGAGTATCGTAGTACACGGAGACACGCATACCAGCCTCACACACACAGACACACACCCACCCACACACAAGAGAACATACATGTACCATTACATTTTGCATACACTCGGTGATACATACAAATGCAACCCACACACGTATACATGCACGGACTCGTACATCCGACAACGTACATCCACATGACATACGACACCACAGGGACACGCAATATTATATATATACGACTCCATAGATGATGGCGCGGCACACTCACATAGTGTCTCTCGGATTGTTCCACAAAACTTTTCATTCAAGTTTGCTTCAAGAAACCTTCTGTTTTCTAATGTATGACGTGTTGTTGTCGATATATAAAATAAACTTAATAAAAAAATACATCATGCGGTATACGTCCGTTGCCCCTCATTCGATCCTCGAACCCATTTTCACCGATCGCTCCAACCAATGTCGTTTATCGGTAAGAGTATTTTCTTTTTTATTTTTACGTATAATTTCTCGTATATAGAAATTTATAAATTCGTTCGGTATCAGCCTGCGGATTATGCGCATGTTCAGAAGTTTTTATTTTCTACGAATTTGGCATAGAAAAGCACTCGAGAGTGGCGGGGTAATAAAGAAATTTATTCTGTTTTTTTTTACCATTTTTAATCAGTATTGCTGAAATTACAAAGTTGTTTTTATCGGAAATTTCCGTACGGACTTCTTTATCGAAGCACATGTTACGATAAAAACTGTGCGAAGTTTTAGTAAATGCAGATTCATAGTTATCGCAAAGACATATACGTTGATCGCGATTATTATTCGGTAGTTCTAGTATTAATATTTTAGTATTTTATAAATTTTATCATTTATCGTACTATTGTAGATTAAATTAGGCAACAGTACCTTGGAAGATGACAAAACTGTTTTCGTAGTTATTATTTTATTACAATTCATGTGAATATATTTATTAACATTGGTTTTCAATCTTTTTATGATTTTTATATCGAAATTAAGTATTGTCGCGTTTATACAATGTGTTCCACAATGAAGAAAACTGAAGGTAAGTTCACGATTTGAAATAAAACAATGGAAAGCTATTAAATACCACGTGAAATCTAATTAGAACCGTCTGAGATTGTAAAAAATGTACTTTTATGTATCGAAATAAACTACTCTGTACAATCGTGTTCAATTACCTTCGTCTGTTCAATTGATTGATCCGTGCACTGTATTACACGAAAGCTGAAAAATAAATGAAAATAAAACAGAATTAATTTAATGGTACTCAGATCGCATCGTAACAAATAGAGGAATAAACAATCAAACGCAAATTTAGTTCGGAATGTTTTACCATTTTGCCGCCACAACCAACTTTACCGACCAGTCGCGATGTCGACCATTGCAGTATCCGAACGAACGCTAAAACAAAATGGCAACAATCGTATTCTTCAATGCAGACTTTAAAGATAATTGAATATGCACATAACATCCGAAAGTCTCGAGTTGTCTTTAACAGCAAATTAACAAAAACGATTATTGCTTAACCCCTTTGCACAGCCATCTGTGGTCAGACTTGTATAACGGGTCGTCTGCATTCGATGTACGTTCATATTCGTACTTCAACAAATGCTCTATAAAAATACATATTTTTGCATCAACATTAACAATCTACGTTTGCTTAAAATACTTTCAACTATTTCTAAAAAATTCCATATTATCAGAATCTAAATCTCATAATACTAACAATTCTGCAGAAAACTCAGACTCGCTTTATCTTTACTTGTGTAATTATTTTGTTACAAATTTTCCAGTAAACAGATAATTAATTTTATAATTTCGAGTAGCACACTTTCAGCAAACCTAGGCTTCACGCTTGGATCACAACAGACCCAGCACCGCGCGCTGAGGGTTAAAACATGTTCGGCGCAACGAGCACCATTTTTAAACCAACATTTCCAACAATAATTAATTTATCGACGCGGCAGGTTCTCGTAACCATTTAAAAACGCATAAATAAATCGTACAACCAGTGGCCCCGATACACCGGCGAGCATAAAAACGCATTGTGTCCCCTGAAAAAAAGATATTGTTAAGTTTCTCGCAATCGGTGAAACGACGAATCAGAGGCGTTCCTTTCGACCGCGTTAAGCAACCAGTTCTATATTTCCACGACCGTTTCAGAAACGGTCACTCGAATGCGCGGTAATTGCTTTTTTACCGCAGGAAACATTGAAAGGCGCGGCGGAACGAAGAATTTCCCGAAACTAATAAACTGCAACAACGGAACGGATCATTATTACAGAGGCAGGCCAACGCCGAGGAAAAACTCGACAACATTTCACGGAAGGGACCGCGAAAAGGGTAATGCAGTTTATTTCCCGCGATCGCGTTACAATCTTCTTCAGGTCTCGCAGCAATTAATGTTCATTAGTGTTGAAGTCCGTATTCTTCTATTCAACGGCGGGGCCGGGTTCTTAAGTTGCCCCGCGCTCATTCGGGCCGCGTGAACTCGACGAAATTAAATTTCCATTTTTTCCCGGTCCCCACCACCGCGAGGGTTAATGGGTGCGAGTGGTAACGGGCGAAAAGTAGGGTGGTAGTGCTTAGAAAAGTCGCTGGGAAACGAGAAGAGTATCGCAGAGCTTGGCTAAGGTCTGCTAAATCAACGTCCGCGCGCGAATACGATTATTCGTTTCGAGAGAAAACAGGAAGGGTTGCAAATTAAGATATGTCAGTTTCAGCGATCAACGTACGTGATCATTGACACCTTTGTTGTCTTGCAACGTTTCACAAGCTGCTGGACTCCTTTGCCCGTATAAGCTACGTCGTTTTTCATCGAAGAAGGTCTCAAGGCAGTTTTAAGTAAACATTCTGGCTCGTTCATTCATTCTTCCTCTCAAATTATTCTACGAGCATCTGAATTCACAAGAATCTGAAAGAGAAACCATTTTTGTTGCTCGAAACATGTCGCGTTAATATTTTGTACATACTTTAATTGTATAATAAAGACATTCACATCCGTGCAGGATGTACTGTGCACGTGTAACTTCGTGCGTAGCTTTACATCAGAATTTATTTTGGTGTGGCGCACTCTGGTTTCAACAGTGCCGATTTTGTACCCCCACTTAGGCCCCTCTGTCCTTGAGAAAAATTCGTTTCTGCAATTAATCCTTAGACGCCATGGTACCGCGCATTTCGACATAAACAAACTCGCAAAGATAACGGATCCTCGGTCAGGCACCGAATCTAACCCTCGCAGCAGCAAAGTCAACGTCGGGACGTCCAGGAGAATGTTGTGCTTGCCGAAGGAAGGTCACTCGGCTTCATGCTATCCTTCTGTAACTTTATGTATAGATTAGATGAATATTTATTGTGGTATTATACACTCCGACTGGTTTCAAAGAATTAACAATCCTCGGTCAGGCAACGAATCTAGCTCTTGCAGCAGCTAAGTCAACGTCAGAACGTCCGGAAGGACGTCAAACTTGCCAAATGAAGGACTTTCGGCTCCATGCTGTCCTTCTGTAACTTTATGCATAGCTTAGATGAACATTTATGGTCGTACTATTAACAATCCTCGCTCAGGCAGCGAACCTAGCCCTCGCAGCAGCAAAGTCAACGTCAGGACGTCCAGGAGAATGTTGTGCTTGCCGAAGGAAGGTCACTCGGCTTCATGCTGTCCTTCTGTAACTTTATGTATAACTTAGATGAACATTTATTATTGTATTATGCACTCCGACTGGTTTTAAAGAATTAACAATCCTCGGTCAGGCAGCGAACCTAGCTCTTGCAGCAGCTAAGTCAACGTCAGAACGTCCGGAAGGACGTCAAACTTGCCAAATGAAGGACTTTCGGCTCCATGCTGTCCTTCTGTAACTTTATGCATAGCTTAGATGAACATTTATGGTCGTACTATTAACAATCCTCGCTCAGGCAGCGAACCTAGTCCTCGTAGTAGCTAAGTCAACGTCAGGACGTCCAGGAGAATGTTGTGCTTGTCGAAGGAAGGTCACTTGGCGCCATGCTGTCCTTCTGTAACTTTATGTATAGATTAGATGAATATTTATTGTGGTATTATACACTCCGGCTGGTTTTAAAGAATTAACAATCCTCGGTCAGGCAACGAACCTAGCCCTCGCAGCAGCTAAGTCAACACCAGGACGTCCAGGAGAATGTTGTGCTTGTCGAAGGAAGGTCACTCGGCTCCATGCTGTCCTTCTGTAACTTTATGTATAACTTAGATGAACATTTATTGTTGTATTATACACTCCGACTGGTTTTAAAGAATTAAAAATCTTCGGTCAGGCAGCGAACCTAGCCCTTGCAGCAGCTAAGTCAACACCAGGACGTCCGGAAGGACGTCATACTTGCCAAATGAAGGACCTTGGCTCCATGCTGTCCTTCTGTAACTTTATGTATAACTTAGATGAACATTTATTGTTGTATTATACACTCCGACTGGTTTTAAAGAATTAACAATCCTCGGTCAGGCAGCGAACCTAGCCCTTGCAGCAGCTAAGTCAACGCCAGGACGTCCGGAAGGACGTCATACTTGCCAAATGAAGGACGCTCGGCTCCATGC
>CM052083.1:6331552-6341792 GCA_028453745.1 Agapostemon virescens
TGTCCTTCTGTAACTTTATGTATAACTTAGATGAACATTTATTGTGGTATTATGCACTCCGACTGGTTTTAACGAATTAACGACAGTCCCACCCTAGCGCCCTCGTCTGGGCTCCTCTGTCTTTAGGAGGAACCCGTTCCTAAGCCTAAATGCTAGAACCAAAGACGTTATCGTTGCATTTCAGTTCAAACAACCTTGGAACGATCCTCGGCCACGCAGTCAGTTTAGCCTTTGCAGCAGCTAAGTCAACGTCAGGACGTCCGGAAGGACGTCGTGCTCGCCAAATGAAGGACGCTCGGCGCCGCGCGCCCCTTCTGTACAGTTGGCGCGGCGACGCGTGAATCGTCAATACAAAAACTTGTGAAAGTGTAATTAGAGCGGCAGTACATCTTAGATCGTTATTTTGAGAATATGTTAATGGCGTAAAGTTAATGAAACGAATGAATAGGGTCTCTTTCTCTTTCCGCGCCGGGACGAAAAGGACGATCTGACTGAAACACCCCCCGGAGCACCACCGGCTCCGATTTTCCAAGTGACGGCGTACAGAAGAACCACCCTGAAGCATGTAAATTCGCTTACGCATCTCTAAGGGCCATCCACCCTCGAACAAACATCCAGCGCGCGAGAGAGCGACGGTCCGAGAGTCGGAGAGAGTACCGGATAGACCTTACGCGGTGTGCTTCATTAGACCCTTAATGAAATTTCAACACTTTAACGCCCCGACGCCCCGGGAAATATATAACCAATGAACTCGTTTTCACACCAGACTGCCCCGCATCTTCGTCGCCGCCAGTCAGGTCCTTCTAGTTTCTCCTACCCTCCTCGGGGTCGCATCTCGAAAGGAAAACAAGGGGTAGGACTCACCCTCGGAAAGACGCTCGAGTGTACCGGTAGGTGCACCCGCTGCTGTCGCCTGTTATTTTCTCGACCGCGAACCTGCAGTCAGGTGCTCGAAACCACTCGTCGTGCGAAGTTGCATCGGTAAACTCGACTCCTGCCGGACCGATTGGTTCTCCTTTAACCGTAGACCAGAGGATCGATGCCAGCTGAAACCTTGTGGATTTCCGGTGCTCGAGTCGACTACTGTATCGACCGAGGTATCCAGAGCAGGTGAGACGAAACACAGGTAAACGTATGCAAATAGACTGGTCAGGTTGTGAAGTCTGAAATACCGACATCGACCAACAACGCTCTGCGCAAATGGAGCAGCCGGTCGGGGAAACCTAGAACTGCGACGCAGGAACTTAGTTTTGATTTTTAACCCTTTGGACTCGAATGGTGACTCTGAGGCACCAGTAAAAATTGTCGTACCATATTCAAAATAATTATCATATTAGTAAATTCGTCTGTATTCTATAAATTGTTGCAAATTCAACTGTTGTATGAGGAAACATGTTTAATATCGGATGCGCAGTGTAAAAGGGATTGTACTGAATAAAAATGGTCGAGGTTGAAAGAAATCAAAGGGTTAATTTGAATGTATTTGTCAGAAAGTGCGATTTGCTACCTTTGATTTAAGTCATCGAATGTAAGAAAGTTCGAATGGGAAGATGTTCTAAAGTCAACTTCAATAAACCCTTTAACTCTTCGGGGTCACCCCCTTAATGCGCGAATATGTTAGGCGGAATATTTTTGTACCCAACAACAACAACATGGGCCTTTTTACTTTCTAAAATTCCGTGCTTCAAAGGGCTAAATTGAATAGCTTTTGTCCCAGATGACTTCAATGATTCCCGGTCCCATATGATTCATCCATTTTTCCATGTGACCTCGTTTCTTTCCCAATGAAAGTGGTCCTACTATAAAATATCATCTTCCCCTTAAATTGAACCCTTCGCAAGTACCATAATACCTGCAGGGATTGCGTTCTAAATTGGTGAAAAGTAGCTAAGGATGTCTATGTAAGAAAATTGGAAGGAATCCAAGGAAGGGAAGGTTGAGAGCGCATCTCAGAAAGAGGATGCGATGTGGATATCTGGAAAGGGATGGGAAGAAATGTAGGAAAGGACAGTAGAGGATTTAGGGAAGGTGAGCAAAAAAGAATGTAGATAATGAGAGAAATCCAAGTATCAAAAAGGAGGAAAAAAAGAGATTTAGGGAAAGAGAGAATTTAATCGACGAGAAAAGGGAATATGGAGACGCGAAGAAGAAATGGAGATACATGAACGACAATAGTGGAGAATCCAGGTGGAGAATAATAAGAGCTGCTGAGAATTTGCGGAAGAGAAACGATTAAGGGGATGAACTGTGAAAGCGAGACAGAGAAAGAGGGATGAAAGGAAAACGTCAGGGTACATAAAAAAAATACATAGATTGATTTATCTATTTCTTGATCTATGGTTCGCAAATACAATTGCTTAACTCTGTCTGCTTCGTAACATAGATGGCACGATGATCTGAAGGATTTCGCAAATCGTCGGTACTTCGGCTAAGACACACGAATTTCACTAAGCTTCTCGTATTAGCATCGAAATTGTTCGTTCCGATATTTAATCGACTAATCTCCATTACATATTTCCAATTACAAACTAGCAAACATTAAATTTTCTGCGAAAACTACGTTACCGACTAAAGCAACACAAGTCGCAGAAACAAACATTGGCAGGACGTATATCGACCGATTCGCAGACTGTTCGCGTGCAGCAACGTAGAGAGCGCTCATATGCCATTTGTTTATTGCAATTATTTATCACACACGCGACCAAAATATCTATTTGCAAATATATAATGCAATTTTCTGTACCATCTTGGTGAAGCAACTTTCGTCGAAGACGTGTGTTAGGTACCTTTCCTGTGTTGCACGATTTTTGTAACAACGATTGTATTTCAAAATTAATATTTTAATAATATTTGAGGAGTTGTTCGCTCGACAGTCGTCGTCGTCGTCGCGTCTCGTTAAAATTATTTATCAACCGAAACGCTTCACTCGTTTTCGGATAAACGATTCCTGGGAAACGAAACGCACCGGTTTGCGTTTAATTCGGCCGACGGTTAACGACTTACTTTTTAATGCGATCATCCAAACGGATCTAAATAATTCGAATGCTAAGCAACGAAAGTTTCGTACTGATAAAAATCAGTTACAGGCTGAGGAACATGAATATGAAAATTGCAAGCGTACCGCGGCGCAGCTTCTTGGCGACGTTCTCAGGTCACCTGAGGACAAGTCTTTTCTTTACATTCCATTCTTTACGATCAGCCGACGAATATCACAATGTTTGCCAGATTCGGTTTCTTACCTCTTAAACGCCATCCGCTCTCGTTTACATTCCACATTTTACGATCGAACCAAATATAATGTCGCCAAATTTATTGCGATTACCGTCTAAAGTTCCGACGTCGAATGTTAATCGAGACACAAAAGATATCTCTAATCGGATGCCCGGGACGTCCGATGACGACTTCGAAAAAATAAAACCGGGATCGAAGCCGCGGCGAGAAAAAAACAACCAGAACCATTACGATTCTAACAAAAATGTGTCAGTCGCCCTCGGCTCAGGCGAAACAGTTCGCCGCGATGCGAAACATTTTTACGCGAAAATTTGCATGATATTCCTATACAAAAGTCGTAGCGTTTTTCGTCGCATTCTTCTCTTTGCCAGAAGTTTGTTGCCCTGCTGCCGGGTCCAGTGTTATTCACATAAATTTTTACAACACGCGCGGCGCATCGTCTTTTCGAACATCCATCCCTCGAACAGGGATTCCGAAATTTTACGCGTTTCTTCTTGCACGAATTTTATCGTACGTTTCTAAGTCCTTCGGAACCCTTAATTCGACTACCGTGTACTTGTAGAAAATTCTTTAAACGGTGCAACGTGCAAACGAAAGTCAGCAACTTTCGTTTTCTCGAGGAATGCTACCCTACCGTTCGGTATCTTCTCTTTTGATCGAGGCGTCGTCAATTTTGTAAACGGAGGTGCACACTTTGCAACGGACAAATGAAAAATGGTTGATTATATGTTCGATGAGTCGCTCGATGATAGCTAATTTCGATCGTTAAAATTAAGTCGAACCGTTTGGTAAAAATACACGTCTTGTGCTACGGATTCGTTTTTTCACTGTGAAAATCGATTGCACTTTTTGGTACATTGTGTGTAATTTAGATTCGCGCTGCGCGTAACAAAACTATAAAATATAGGCTGCGTAATACGAAACTCTGTTCGAGGAAGGTGCATATTACACATAGGCTTGTTCTATTTGTTCTTAACGATTTCAACGTACCTGATAAGTGGTTTAAAGACCAAAAGTACAAAAGGTAGCCGGCAGCTTCCGCGTGGAAAATTCCCTTCGTTAAAATTACAAATACACTCTGGCCGAAACTAGCTCTCTCAATTGTGACAACACCATATTTTTAACAATATTAACCCTCTATGGGCTGAATTTTTGTTTTTAATCCAAAAACAAATTGGGGAAATTAAAAATCAGATATTATAAACCTATGTATGCAAATGAAAAAAAATATTTCCGATTAAACAATTTTATTGCAATATATTCACTATGTAACTTTCAGGTAACAATGGACTATTGTGTGCACTATTTTTAGTTTGGTAATCACTGACAAAAACACAAATAATATCAATTCGATCAAATGGTTTCGCTTATTTTTACTGCAGACAGTTTGCACAGCATTTATTCTGTTATTTCAGGTTGATGAGCTTAGCAACGGTCATAAATATTAATATTGGTTGTCTTGGCAACGTTATAGAATTAAGATTCATGCGCTATCTCATGAAAAAAGCTATCATTATTTGGTAAAATTTCGATAAATTAAAATGTGACCTGAAAGGGTTAAATGGAAAAATTGAACATATTTCTGCAATCACCAATTTTTATATTCATGCGTGTAACGTACTTATCGATGTACGTTAACTATTTTTAACACCAGAACTACCGAATCAGTCAAAATCACTGATTCGTAATTTTTTCTTTCACAATTCTAGATATTACAAAAATATCTTCATTGAAAATCTTCGAACGAATTTCTTCATCGCAGCAGACATTGTAATAAAAATTGGACAAAGTCTGAATGGATGCAGTTTTGTCATTATTACCAGACAAAGTACATCACCCCGGTTATTAGCCAGTAGTTCTAGCGTTAATCCGAGTAATTCAATTTGCCGGTTCGATGTTGCAAATTTATCGACTATGTACCTTGAAAATCGTGCGCCTGTCGACGATCCAAAGTTTCGATCGCGCAGTTCGAAGTTGAGACACGGTTTTCGCAGCGGAGACCACAGTTTCGAAGCACTGTGGCTACGCACGGTTGAAAAACAATGCACACCTTCGTGGAAATAGTCGTCTCTCGATGCACCTGAGGACTATATCGAAACGTCTGTTGTGGGGTTATTGAAACCAGCAATCTGCATTATAATCTGCCAAGCGCGGCTGCAAAGTAGGCACTCGATCATCAGGTGGAACCGGTTTTTTCGGCCTCGGTCCTGCAACCGTTCAAACTGCTACTCATTGCGTATTCGTAATCTTGGATCGGTGATCTCCAATTGATTCCTATCATTTTTTGTTATCTCGCCATTATCAGTGCGCATCCTGTCGTGTTTTTTACGAGTTGGAACTCTTTTAACCATGTCGAACGTAAAACGCACGCTCCCGACCGGTGTTCCTAAAAATCCGAATACATTTTGCAATGTTAACCGTAGATTCATATTTTTATGCATCGATGGCAGGATTCATCGGTGAAATCCCGGTTTCAACCCTTCGCACTCGAACGGCGCGTTTAAAACGTTCACTGCCGTGTCAACCATATTTGAGTGACAGAATTATTTGTCCATGTTTGAAAATAAATTTGTTGCATTCAGTTTAGTTGATATCTGAAGAATACAAGAAGGTTGATAGATAACTACATGCTATTTAAAGTTTTCAATTGCAGCTTCATTTAATAAATTAATTTGATTTTATGGAATTTTTGAGATCGTCACTGTTTGCATTTTAGAAATTAAGATTCGCCAAATTAATAATAATAGTAATGATATTTGTATGGATGAATTATTCGAAGTGAAAACATGTCTCGATTTTAGATTGCTTCGAGTGCAAAGGGTTAAAGATACAGAGCCCCGAGCAAACTCCATTTGCATGTTTCTCCGAATTCATTTTAATGTTACGTAAGTCCAGTTATAAATGTAATCGATGCAACGTTTTTCTCGCGATTTGGTGGAATTATTATTCAATGTCGTTAGACGAATCGGTTTAACAAATGTGTAAGAATATTTTACACATATTATATTTTAGTCTATCGTTGAAACCGAGGATAAAAATCATTCAGGATTTCAGTTCCATATTTACAAATGATCTAAGAACTCTGAAAAATTTCAACAAACGTTTACTTCGATGAAATTGTAATAAACGTCTCGTACGATTACCCGAAGTTTAATGACATTTTTAGTAAGCAATTTTAGTACTTGGTGAATTTAAAATCTTTGTGCAAACATTTAAGACAAAAATATCTCTTTGGTTTTATCAATACGAGAAGTATAAAAATAAAGAAAACATTTAATTGAACGTTGCAATATTTGCGAAAGTTGCATTTCTTTTTAAATGTAACTCTTTTCACTCTTTAAATATCACCATATTAAAAACGCAACGTTCACCTCGAAATTTTCGATTATAATTACAAAATGTGGAACTAATAACAACGGTGATATTTTACCCAGTATTACCAAGTATACTTTTCACGTTAACGCTACACTTACCAGCCTTAAAAATTAAATTGTCTGGTCCGAAACGTTTAAAAACCATAAAAACGATTAACTCTTTGCACTGCAAGAAATTTCAATTCCAAAATCGAAATTCATTTTTATTGCAATTTCTAGTGTTGCCTTAAAGGCAACATTGGAGTGCTAAAGGCTAAGAATAAATTTCTGAAATCAAAGATATACTGTTACAAACATAGCAAACTGTCTGTATAAACTTAATCTCGTCGGATTTACAAAGAAACTCATGTCAGTCGTTTTTTAATGCTCGGTACAATAGAATAACATGAACGAGCTGAGAATAGCTGGCAAGAATTAAACTTTTGGGTCCGAGGTAAAATCGAAAGACGAGTGGAACGATTCAAGGTTCAAGCGTGAGGTGGAGTCTTTTTCTCCGATTTTTTGTCGGGGACTTTCGTCTGTTTTCTGTGAATAGGCAGAGGCCTTTCTCGACTGCTAATTTGTTACATTTAAACAAATCACGGCACGCAGAGAGGCCGAGACGGGGTCGTGCGCGAGCAATCGCGTGGTATCCTGCGTGCGCGCAAAAGGCGGGCTAAACCTTTTTGAGGAATAGGGTTTTGTTTTCGAGAAAACGAACCGAGAAGAATCGATCGTTCACCGTAATAACGGGTGCGATTCGCTGACGGGAAACGAGTCGAGTCTTGGGGAAGAAGAAGCGCACACAGAGCGCCGTTCCCGCAAGCGTAGCTCCGCTCATTCCGAAAATGAGAACGTCTACAGAATCTACCTGCAAAACTGGAATAACTGGTGCGTCCCGGTACCATCGATGCTCTCAGGGAAATTATGTTGTTTAGCCTGTGAGAACGCTACGCGATCGGTTGCGCGAAATTTCGGAATGGCACTAATGTAGAAAATATCAGTCATTAATGCCGGGTGAACGGAACCCAAGAAGGATTTCGTTTTTCTGTTTAAATACGTTTCAAGCCGGTCGCATTAAACAACACGTTCCGCCGGTACGTTTTAATAGATACGATGCACTTACTATGCTCTCTACAGGTTTACGCGGCCACGCGCGTTTTTACGGTTTCGCGTATATAGGAATCGAGCTGCACCCTTCAACCAACGTTCATATCAAAATTCAAATCAAACAGAAACCGCATTTAATTGCTCTTGAATTTACAATGTGGAAGTCTTTATGAAATCTTACAATCGCATTCGTGCGACATTCCAACTGCATTTCTTCGAGTCTTTAAGGTCTTCATAATGTTTCTAACCGGAAAACGCATCAATTAACGTCCAATCAAATGAACGCAATTTTTCTTTTTTAGTTTTCATTGCAGCCCTGGACCACGAATAGTTTCTCGGCGTTGAATCGACGTAAAGGATTCCAGCTGCATTTCTCTGAATCTTTTAGATCTTAATAATGTTCTTCGCCGGAAAATGTACTAAATACATGTACTAAATTCACTAATTAACGTCGAAGCAAATGAACGCTATTTTTCCAGTTTATAGTTTTTATTGCAGTTATGGAGAACAAGCCATTTTTCGGTATTGATTTAACGTAAAAGATTTCAGCTGCATTTCTTTGAATATTTCAGACATTAATAATGTTTTTCGCCGGAAAATGGACGAAATAAATGTACTAAACTTACTAATTAATGTCGAAGCAAATGAATGCAATTTTTCCACTTTATAGTTTTCATTGCAGCTATGGAGAACAAGCTGTTTGTCGACATTGGAACGACGTAAAAGATTTCAGCTGCATTTCTTTGAATATTTCAGACCTTAATAATGTTTTCCGTCGGAAAATGTATTAAATTTACTAATTAACGTCGAAGCAAATGAATGCAATTTTTCTACTTTATAGTTTTCATTGCAGCTATGGAGAACGAGTCGTTCCCCAACGTTGGATCGACATAGCAGATTCCGGCTGCATTTCTTTGAATTTTCGAGATTAAAAACCAGTCTCACTTCCGACAATTTTCGAAATTTCCCAGTGAAACTTTTTACAATTGCCGCCGGAAATGTGTACCTTTAACTATTGGTAAGGGTCACTAAATAAAATAAAATTTTGCACACGAAATAAATTGAACGGTGAAGCAGTTTCGTCGTTCTGTCTCGGAGCAAGTGCATCAAGTTTATTTCACAGAACAATTCAACAATTTTCATCGGTACTAATATAACCTTGTTCACGAACTGACCATGTACGGGCGTAAAACAGGTCTCCTTTCGAAACCGTCTCGAGGTCATTTGTCATAATTGTTTAGGTATCTGCAGTGTCATCGTGGCGAGTCACTTTTACCATAGTTTCGAGATTTATCAATAAAAATTACTTAATAGAAGTGAAACGAAGCGAGAACGTTCATGTGTCCTTCTTCGTCGATAAAAACATTCGCATAAAGGTGCAACATGACGTGCACCCATTGTGTTAGGGAAAAAACTGCTTGAAAAAGAACTGACGTACGTGTATGCATATTACGTTGGAAAATTAATGGTTGGTGCATTCTAAAATTGACTGAAACTTAGTAGAGTGTGCGGTACAAGATTTCAACACGTCAAGAAGGAAGTGAACCAACTTTTTAATTCACCAATACCACAAAATATGTGGTAACTGTACTGAACGAGTTTGGAACATCTAGATCATGTCAATAGTTATTTATTTATAATGATAAGGAATATACAAGTAGCATTATATTAAAGTCGCTGTCCAATGCATTTATTTAGGTAATACAATTAAAAAATACGCCATCAGAAATTCGTCCAATGCTTTTTAATTCACCGGTACTAAACAGTATATGCTAACTGTACTGAACGAGATTGGAACAACGTCTAGGTCATGTCAATAATTATTTATTTATAATAATAAGGAATATACAAGTAGAACTATATTAAAACCGCTATCCGAGGCATTCGTTTACGCACTACAATTAAAACATACGCCATCAGAAATTCGTCCAAAGCTTTTTAACTCACCGGTACTAAAAAATATGTGGTAACTGTACTGAACGAGTTTGGAACATTTAGATCATGTCAATAGTTATTTATTTATAATGATAAGGAATATACAAGTAGCATTATATTAAAGTCGCTGTCCAATGCATTTATTTAGGTAATACAATTAAAAAATACGCCATCAGAAATTCGTCCGAAGCTTTTTAATTCACCGGTACTAAAAAATATATGATAATTGTACTGAACGAGATCGAAACAACATCTAGATCATATGAATAATTATTTATTTATCACAATGAGGCATACATAATTAGAACTACATTAGAAACGCTCTTCCAGGCATTTGTTTATGCACTACGATTATAAAGTACATCCGAAGCAACAACACGTAATCCATTGTTTCATCGAATAAATTCCATAAATTTTCATTCCGTCTCGACAAGTTTTCTCGGTTGCCAACTACAAACATTATTTTCCCGAAAAGCGAACACCAAATGCTACAGGCTTTAGGAAGCTATTGGGTTATTCGGAAAGTAATTTCGTTTTTTCCCGACAGAGGATTTAATTGTATGTTTTTGCACGCAACTTCACACTTAAGCCGCATAATCATTATATGTTTT
>CM052083.1:6354130-6390313 GCA_028453745.1 Agapostemon virescens
TCCTTCATTCAATCATGTAAGTAAAAATTGCACAAAACCTAAATAAATGAAATCTTGTCATTTTTACAAGCCAATTTTAATGTTCGATAGATCCAGTATTAAAAAATTGAAAAAATCTTTCAAGACTACTGTGCTTCTAGAGACATGCTATTCGCGTTGAAATAAATATACAGGTTAGCGCTAAACTTTTCAGATCCTTTATTTTGCAATTATTTAAATTATACAATTATTTTTGTAGAAATCAGTAGGGTGGATTTCTTCATTAAATTCTATATTCAAGTAAAAATTGCACAAAACTTAAATAAACGAAATCTTGTCATTTTTACAAGAGTATATAAACTAGACAATTTTAATGTTAACTAAAACATCGAATCTCGCGGTATCGGCTGGAAAAGCGTGTAGAGGATTTAAGGAAGTGAATCAAATTAATTGCGAAGACATTAAAATTCGAAAGAAATTATTAAGAAACTAGTGTGTCCTTTGCGAGTGTTCTAAGCTTGTCGAAAGGATTGAGCAGGTCGAAAAAGTCGGAGGAGCGGGTGAAAGAATTGGGCTAGAACGTCGCGTCGAGGGTTGAGGGAAAGGAAAACGCTGGGGGAAAAAGGAAGCCGGTTGACGGGTCCCGTAACGAGTCTCGTAACGCTTATGCGAGACGACCCCATCAAATGTTACACATATTTAACCCACCGACGTTGCGCGGATTATTATTTCCACTCGTAAAGCGAACCGGTCGAACGATCGACTGTTACTTTGACGCGGCTTTCGTTTAGCGGACGGAGAGGACCGTTGGCGTTATTTCTCCCGGTGATATACATCCGCGGAGACAAATATCTACTCGCGTCTACAAATATATGTATATATATGTATATATATATTGTGCACATATGTAAATCCATATATTTGCATCGCGCATTCTTCGAATCCCGTTCTGGTTCACCAACTTGTCCCGCGGCTTTACGATTCGTCCCGTTTTCATGACTTTCCAACCATCACCGGATATATGGAATGGCCGTCTTTTTGTTTCATTACTTTCCCTGTTCGCAGCAGAGAAAAGTTAACTTTCTTACGCGAACTCCCTCGCGTCCCTTCTCATTTCTTCCCGATGCCCTGCAAAATGATTACGTATCCTTTTTTTCACTCTTTCGCGGTTTTCATTGTTATCGGCTCCGCGTCCCACCCGCCGCCCCGGATCTTTATGCAACCGTTCCCCTTCCGAGAGTCGAGCAAGAAAACTCGACACGATTTTGTTTTCTGGGCCGAGGACGGTTTTACTGGCGATCGTAAAAAGTATACCGGCAGTGCGTGTAATATGCGTCGGTAAAATATTCGTATCTTTGTTCGACCGAATTATTGGTGGCGGCGACGGCGGCGGCGGCGGTGCAACGGAATTCTACAAATGCATAAATGCGTTCCGCTGCTGTCCGGTTATCGCATTTCCCTACCGCGTATCCGCGAGTAACAGTCCCGGGGTCTGTCGTCTCTCTTTCGGCCGTTTCGTATTCGAAATGTTTGCACGTCCAATTATGTATACTTGCGTCGTTGCTCGAATACCTAATGGATTCTCTGTTTTAGTGCTGCCGCTATTAGCTGAATATTACTATTTAATATCGTAATTAACTTCTTGCTGCCCGGGACCGACGGATATTCCCGTACGCAGAAAATTGGATTTTAAGTAATAAAACTAATTTTAATCGAGCCGACGCGATAAAAACTTTCACTTTTACGCGGAATAAAGAGAAATATCGTTCCAAAGGGAACGTAAAATCCTCGGACAGAAATATTTAAATATTTAATAATACGTATCGATTTCTCTACCCTTTATTTTTTTTCTTTCCCCTCCGGTTTTTTCCTCGTACGGAAACGCGCAAGGATAATGAACTAGTTTGACTCGTCTTTGTGTCTGGCTATCACCAACGATTTTCAGTCGAATAATACGAACGCGCACCGCGCGGATACATTATGTATAATTATATCGATCGGCTGAATTAATATGCACCGAGAATTATTTCTTCACGGGTTTATCTCCTGTGCCAATAAACCGTCGTAGGTAGCAATTATCGGTAATTGTTATTGCACGTAGCGAAAAGAGGTTTGCTATACATAAACTATTACAAGCGACCGATTACACGAGCGTCTAATTAATATTTTCTCGGCGATCAAACTAGAATAATAGATAAAACTGATTAACGCTGGACGACTTCTAGTTCGTCGAATCGTAAACACGTCTCTATTAGCTGTTAGTTGCGAGGAATGCCGATAAATAATCCGTACGTGTGTACGCGCGTGTGTTGGTCTAATAAAATTTATAATTTAAAACAGTATAACGATTTACGATTTGGAAACTTCTACGTGCAAGACCCGTTTTATTGTTCGAAAGGTATTCGTAACCGTTCCGTACATATTTTCGTGAACCTCTTCTACGACCTGTAGAATTGCTATGGAAAAAAAGAAGATGATCGTACGTACGCATACGAGGAATCGTTTACAGCGAAAACGACGAACAATCGAGACAATGTTTTAGCCGTTCGGACAAGAAACGGTAATGCGTAAATGCCAGCGATATTCATAGCTGCGCGGATAAACTTTGCAGGATATCATAACATTAATATTTTAAGTGGTATAATAAACGTAGAGATAAGGTGTTCTCCAATTTCGTGGCTGCTGAAACGTGTTCGCGAAAGGAGAAGAAAAAAAGGCATTCAACAGGACCTGCCCTGGACGCGATTAAGGACGGTGTGCCGATCGGTGATGGGCCAGGTAGCGGCGCGAAAGTCGTTGTCTAATTGTCCATCTGCCGGCAAGCACACGAGGTAACCGCCATACTTAACTTTCTCTGCGAGACCTTCGGATTACCTATTCACATTTTCGTAAGTCCAATTATACATTGTTATTTATTGCACTCGTTGAGATAGTGCGCAGTTCATTGAGAAAAACTACGTATTTAAATTAACTTATTAGACATTTCTTCATCCATGGTTATCGTAGAGAGAACAAAATATGTTAACGCGGTATTTATTTCTCCGAACGATATTAGAATACACGCATTCTTGACATTTTTATAACGTGGAACAGTTTTAATTTGGGAAAACATTAAATTTACTGCGTACTAAAAGATGAAACTTTTATTTAGGCCTCCTGCAATTATTATTGTAGTTCGCGTTGGAATAATACGAATTGTTCGATCAATTTTTATGGTAAAAGTCTTTAGAATTTTAATGGTGAAAATATGTGGAATAAAATGGTAGTAAAATCCTATAAAATCGAAACGAGATGTTAAATGAAATAAAAATTGAAAAAATAATTTAAAATATAATCTTAAACTGTGAAACGATATAAATAATTCCGTCACCGATATATGGGCAACATGGCAGTAAAAATTGTTAATAGTGGGGATGCCATTAAGTCGTAAATTTGTGGGAACATTGTATTGTCAGGTGCGTTCTGCGATATTGAAATCGGAAATGTAGGCTTCTTAAAAAGTATCGGGAACACGGTACATATATATTCAATTCATATTCTATTATTTTAAAGTGGCCTTCCCTCGATTGACCATGACGTGTCCCATAAAACCATGATTTATAACTATGCCGCCTCGCAAACTTTTTATTACATGCTCGATGTTTCAGCGAAAGAATCGTTGTCGGTGAGCGTTAGCATACAACCAAAAAGAAAACCACGGAAATATTCAAATGAACCTTCCTGCAATACACGTGGCATATTTTTACTTTTCTTTTCGTACTTTAAATGTAACGACAAGTGCAGTTGGAAATTAATGAAACTGGTATTGAAACGTGTTGGCAAGATGCACCTTTCGTACACTTTCTGTGAAAAATATACTGAAACGATAATTTTATTTTCACTCTTTGCTTTCGCCTATACTCTCGATATAAACTGCTCTATATATTTTCTACGTTAACGTGCAATCGTTTTCTATTAATTCACAGTTTATAGGTTCGCATTTTCTTAATTGATTCTCACGTTTCTTAATTGATAGGTTTCAGCACGAACCGAGTACTTAAAAATCGTTCTTCGTGCATTCATAAATTGCAACAGTTTTATGTTAATTCTCTTACTGCGTTTAATTACATGTATATTTTCATCGGATGCAATTTTGATAATCGTTCATTATTTTGCATATGTTGTATTTCACTTTTATAGAAGAAGAAGAAAATAAAGATGCTGAAGTGTCGTTTCACATGTATCGCGTAAAACTTTTCAATTAAAATACACTAAATGTGCTAAAAAAAAAAAACTCGTAAATCAATTTCTGAGAAATCATTGCGAAAAGGAGACTTTTTAAAAAGGATCGTATTGAAATGATTGGAAAATTTTGAACGAAGCTGCTATTAGCATTTTCGTAGAGAGCATGTATAAAATTAATTATTTATCCTTCTGGAATACGGACCATACAACGACTGTATCATTAACGCCAAGGGACAAATTCGATTATAAATTATTCATTGTAAAAATATGGGACGAACGAGCACCTGCGGATAGTTTCTTATGCGACACCAAAGGGGTCGAAGAATCGACGTTTTTTCGTTCTCACCTCGACGATCTTATTCGATACCTTGTTTTCCAGAAAATCCACTTTTCTCTTACTATACTGTACCGTTCAACGCAAAATGCAAATATTTTCTCTTACGTCTTAACTAACCAAAATAGAAAACTTTCGTTTTCTGTTTTATTCGTAGAAGGCCTGTTTACTTAACGCTAGAACTACCGAACCAGCCAGAATGACTGATTGCTGATTTTTTCGTTTAGAATCATTGAAGTTATAAAAATATTTTCATTAAAAAGTCTCAAATGGATTTCTTCATCGAAGCAAACATTATTATAAAAATTGTACCAGATCTGAATTAATGCAAAATTGCCACACTATTATTTAACCCTTAGGCACTCCAATGGCGCTCCACTCAGGCCACACTAAAAATTGCCACACTATTAATCAGAACAAATTATACAAATTTACATCATTGCGTTTGCAATTATCACTAGAACTACCTAACCAGTCAGAATGACTGATTGCTGATTTTTCGTTTAGAATTATTAAAGTTATAAAAACATTTTCATTAAAAAGTTTCAAATGAATTTCTTCATCGAAGCAGACACTACGATAAAAATTGTACGAAATCCGAATGAACGCCATTTTATCATTATTACAAAACCATACACACCGGTCGTATTTATTACTCGGTAGTTCTAATGTTAAAATACTATTTTATAAAAATCGCGGAACAACAACTTCATTAAAAATAGTATTCGAAATATATTTCTGAAAAATGTTACCCAATTCTAAAGAGCTCGTTCGACTGCCATAATGTGCCGGCATTAAGAGAGACGCAAGGATCGCGTGCAATTTACGGGAGAATCAACTGGTCGGAAGAGCCTCTCTCGCGATAAGTAATCTCGTGGCTCAACCCTTTCTCCCAGGCGTTGATCAACGAACAAAGATAAACAAATAAACTGTTCGGATGCACCCCGACCCAGGTAGTCAATTGTCAAACGGTCGACTGCTTTCCAATTCGAAACGGAAAAATCGAAGGAGCCGACAGCTCGCGCACCTTCGCGACCGGAGGACCTGGTCAACCGCTTTCTCGATGGAAACTTTCATACGGCGGATGATCTAGGCAGGTCCCGAGACAGCTCGAAAAGCCGTAAAAGAAGGTCTAAGGAGAAGACGACACATTCAGGCACGTAGCTAAAATGGAAACGGCCACGGTCGTTGCGGACATGGTGGGTGAAAGTTTATCGCCTGCCGGTAAGTGCTTTGCAGGTTCTCACTTCTACCCCGTCCGTGTTTCCATCTAGGAGGCGGGGCCCATAAAATCACTGCGAATACTTCAAATAATACCCATCTGGCGAGCCCAGCCAGCCAAAGGTAAGATCACTCGGTCCGGGGGCTTATCTTTCCAACGTTATCCATTTATTTTCGCGTAATATAATGTGCCGCTCTTGGTACTCCACCGGGCACCGGTGTGCACCGGCTTCAACCGAATTTACACGTTTCCGTCGCGGATCCTCGTCGCGGATCAGCGAAAATGCAACATCGAAGCCGTTGCAGACAATGTTCCCCAATAAATCAACCGCTAGGAACGTCCAGAGCAAAATAAATCTCGAGAATGTCTCCGGTAACCTCACTTACCGCTAAACCTGCCGAGCCTTAGAACTTTAACGGATTACTTCGATTAATTTATACCGTGCGCGATGCACTAAATGTATTCATTCACTAATCTCTTCCAAAAGCAACGTTACAGTCATTGTAACTTTAAAATGTACAAGCTGGAACCGTAATTTTGACTGGTAGCAGTAGTAACTTTGATTTTAACAAGTCTGACTACTTACGGCTGAAACTACTTGATCTGCAGACATTGTATGATGAGCTCGCCTTGTTTGTGGAAAGTGTGCGATTAATTTGGTAACATTTTTGCAGTTTTAAGAAATGCACTGACATCGGATAAAGAGTGTATACAAATCGTAAAAATGTTACGTTTTACAACAATTATGAAAATGTTACGTTCTATACGAATTGTGTTTAACATTGTATAGGATGCATACAGCGAAAAGAAGATCTACAATTTTTTTTTATACGGTAGATGATTAATCGTGTGAACAGCGATAAGAAGACTGTGGATCTTTATGGAAAATAAAATATGTCTGTAATAATTGTAAAAAAAAAAGCAGAAGATAAATAAAATCTTTATTCTTCCATTAATAAATCTAATAAAGTCAAAGCGATTCAGCAAATACTGCAACCGCAGTGGGAAATAAATGTCCATCAATCGGGACCTAGGAAAGTTAACAGACCGCGAGAATAAAAATTTATCCTCGTCCGAATGATTCGAAGTTATTTTAGATCCGCATAACTTGTTTCATAGTCTTCGATGACAGACGCGAAGAGGTAAAATTGCTTATAATGAAATATCGCGTGCGGTCCGTAACAGACGAGTTTGACGCCTGAACATAGTCGGACTACTATAAAAACTGACAACGATGATTGATATTACAATTTTGCAACGTTTCCTGTGGATTGCAGAAGAGACACTAAAAGCAAATAGGATAGAGACATACCTGGCGCAACGCCTAAAATTTCAAGCTTTTGTCACGACTATAGAAACACGTACGTGCGACGAGGAAAGAACGATCCGTCCCGAACATGCTGGGTACCATAAGTTTTTCACAACCTATCTTACCGTTAAAATATTTTATTAAATACGGAACACCTCCTCTATAAAAATAAAATGGAAACAACTTAGTACATTGAGCGCCGTGACTAATGAGCCATTTTATTTAATTATGAACTTATTCGATTGTTTCTGAAGAATCAGTAGCCAAAGAAAATATTTAAAACCTTATGCATTTTCGTAAAATTATATATTCATCGTGTACGATTTAATAGAAACAAAATCGTTCAAGCTTTCGGATTCAATTCAAGCGACAGACTTACAAAACCCGCACTATCGCTCAATGTGTTAACACTAGAACTACCAAACGAGTTAAAATGACTGGTCCCTAGTATTTTCTTTCTCAATTATCCTGGATTCCCCTAAACTGCTAGCCTATTTACTGAGTGCTTGTCTTTTTGTGGCAGGATTGACGCAGGTTTTAGCGTTGGAATCGTGTCGATAGCGTTGATAGCCTAGCCGTGGCAGCTCCGCAAAGATTGGCAATTTTTGAAGGGGAACCCTTGCAGGTGGTTGAAAAAATGGGACAAAAATATGCAATGTCACCGATTCTTTTCTAACTCTGTCTCCACATACCTGGACTCGTAGGCAATGTGTATGCCAAATCTCAGGTCGATCGGAATCGAATTGCGGCCGTGACGCGACTTTAAAACTACCTTGATGGTAAAAAGTTGGATTCAAAAAAGGACTGTGTAAAATCATTTGGCCACAGAAGTTCTATTCCGACGGGATTATGGCTCTACCCCAAAAATGGCAAAAAGTCATAGATAACAATGGCCAATATATACTTGAATAGAATTCATATTGCATAAAAGAAACGTTTAAGAAAAAAATGATAAAAATCTTTCAATACTTTTCCGACTATCCAATATAATATATGCGACGATGGTGGCGAATGTGGTAAACAAAAGTAAGAAAGAAAAATAATACAATAGCTGTTCGTCTGGCAACACCACTCGGATCGATAAATGTCGGTTAATTTCGCTCGTACTCGTTCCTCTTGCCAGTGGTAGATTTGTCCGCGAGGCAAACAAGCCCGCGACGACCAATCTGCGAGGCGAATGTATTCCTTCTAGTTTATGTTTCCCTCGTTTAACGTCGTGCCTCACGTTCGATCGACGCAGGCCGTCGTCCGTGGCGAAGCGAATACAGAACCGTGCGGAAAGGAGTGAGAAAGAGAGAAAGGAGAAGCAGTGGAGTCGTCGTCGGAGCTTGAACGACGGACGAGAGGAAAATCGAGGCGATTCCTTGAACGCGGGTGGCCGTTCTTTTTGGTCGGTCATGGAACTCGATTATAGTCCATGAGGAGAGATCAGTAGGAGGCGGGGTTCTTTTCATTAACGAGAGGAGAACGCATACCCCGGGTCTCTGGACCCCAGTGGCTTAGCCTCCACCGGAGAGGTAGGTGCTCGACAGACGTCGTATTTCATAGAGGCCCCGACTGTATTTTCGCGCATATGACTTTAACTGTCGATGCGGACTTCGCTTGTATTTCTTCTCAAGTTTTACTGGCGCTAGGTCGACCGCTCTGAGCCGTAAACGTCAGTCCCCGGCTAAAGCCCTGCACGCCTGCTTGTCAGGTTCCTGCCTTCTTCGACCTCCTCTTCTCCTTTGCCTGCGCGCCGTCTCTCCCTCGTCTACTTCGGGAACACGCCGGCCAATGCCAAGAACCGTCCGATGGTTTAGCGACTAAACTCTACCCTGTGGCCACAGGCCGAGAGACCGTTCACGACCGAATCGGCATCCGATCACGACGGATACTGCTCGATCGAATACATTCAACATCTCTTTCTTCCCCACCACCCCCCATTCCCTCTATCTCTCACTCTCTGTCTCTCTACAGTTTCATGCTTCCACGGTTTCTCTCGCGTTTTAACCCTTTTGCACTCGAAGCAATTTTTAATTCCATTATTAAAATATTTCTTCCAACCTAGATTGTACAATCCGGGATAAAAAGATAGCACACTTTAAAATTAACATAATTTTGTATTTATTTAACATTACAACCGAGGTTTTGTTTCTATATATTTTTGCAAAATATCTCTGTAAATATACACGAATGAAATTTAATTAAATTTCGCCAGTCTACATAATTTTATTTAAAAAAAAGAACTTTTACGGAAATATAGTGAGACAAAATTATAGCAGATTTAATTTAAAATTGTGTATAACAATAAATCAACGAATGATATTTATGCTTAATATTTTGTGGTTTCTCCTTTACGTTTAATAACAGCCATCATTCTCTTTGGCAAAGATTTATCGAGTTTTTTGCTTTAATTGCTCCCACTCATCTTGAATACATTTTTTAAATTCGGAAATATTTCCAAATTGTCTGCCATTTCCACATACAGCTCGGGTAAGATTTCCCCAAAAATTTTCAATAATGTTAAGGTCGGGTAACATTGCTGGTCAATCTAAAAGACGAATTTTCTCGCGAGAAAAGTACTCTTTTACTACTTTTGCAGTGGCATTATTTTTTTGCGGCATTATCCTGCTGAAAAATAATCTTTCCGCGACACATTTTTGATAATATTTTGCCTTTTTTGAACAAATATACACCACGAAATAATATCACGAACATTATTAACCTCTTAGGCACGACGCGCAACTATAGTGGCTTTCGCGGATGTAATTGTATTATTAACTATTACAGTGAATTATTAATGTTCAAATATACGCATCATATCTTTTAGAAAAATTACAATTTAATTCTGAAAAAGCTCATTCCAAAGTTATTAAAGTTAAAGTATATGCATCATATCTTTAACACATTGACTGTCAAACTAGCAGCCAAAAAAATTTCATAAAGTCGGAGCAACTTATCCAGTGAAATAAAAAACTGAAAAAATAAAACCTATGACACTGAGTAGTTTTCCGACCTTCTTGTATTTTCTGGGCCACCGTCAAATTGGATACAACGAATATATTAACGTGAAAATTCATTTGAAAATCGCACAAATAATTCCGTCACCCTTATGTGGGCAGTCAAAGTGTTAAGAAGAATTATAATGTAGTTATCAAGAACTTCATTCTAATGTTCTCTGTCGTACAGAGAAACTGCCCGGCACAAAATTCAACCGTGCCTAAGAGGTTAAGTATGTTCCGAGATTGATGTTCGCAATTCGCGAGCTTCAGTGTAGCTGGAAAGCGTAGATTCATGTGCTATCACTTTGTCCCGCTTGTGAACAATAATATATACACTTTTTGTGTTAGACTTCTGTCAAAGTATATGCTGTGGACAATATTTCTTAAATTGTATGCACAGACATGCTCTGAATTATCGGTAAAAGAAAATATGTATCTTGATCAGCTTTTAACACAAAATGTGGGAAAGTAGAAGGTGTGCTATCTCTTTGCCCCAGAGTGTATATCATTGTTTTTACATCGTACACCTGATGGTGAACCTTTATGCATCAGTTGAACGTATAGCAATTTATGAAATACGGATGAATTTGATAAAATGGAAACCGTTCTTCATTGGTGTCTCAGAATTATCATTCGAGTGCAGAGGTTTAACACATTAACTGCCCAACCGACGACCTCCAAAAATTCTATAAAATCAAATTCATTTATTTGACGAAGCAGCGATTGAAAACTTTAAATGTATAAAATATAGTTGTCTGTGAACCTTCTTGTATTCTTCAGATATCAACTACATCGAATGCAACGAATTTATTTTTAAACATGGACTAATAACTCTATCACCCATATATGGGTGACATAGGGATTAAAATATTAATTACTATTACAATTTTGTGCAAATCTTTTGGCACTGGTTCAAAATACCTGAACCCTTGGAAGATGTTCGATTTTTACTGTTGTATAACTTTAAGGATTATTCGCTGGATGCATTTATCAATTTTTAAAAATGTATTTTGTAATATATACCCCTAAATAAATAGCCCACGCAAATAGAATCTGTGTAATTAAATGACGATTTTGATACACTTGGTCAAAATAGATTCTGGCAACGTACTCGAAGGGTCAAGGAAACGTTATGCAAATTTCATTCAATGTTTTTACAATGATTTTTATAAACCTTAGAGAACCTATAGTAGTGTCTGAATATATTATAAAACTAGTTACAACTGTAACCGTTTAACTAGTTTTGGTGACTAGAAAAACTTTTGGAAGAATAATTTTGCACTGAAATTTTTTTTATTATATAATAATATATTAAAGTAGGCTTACTTACACATCTACGTACACCTCTATCTACAGACCTCATGCTACAAACACGCGAAAACCAGAATGTGATTTTTATAACTGAATAAAGTAAAATTGCATTTTCCTTTCGTACTAATAGTTCGAACGTCTCAGGAACAGGTTAAAAAAGAATAAAATTCTAAACTTCCGACTTTAAAGACCATCGAGAGAAGTCTTCTTATTAAACGGGAACAGTGATCGTTCGAGTAATGATAAAAGGAAAAGAAAAACACCCATGAAAATTACGAGGATCGTTAAAACAAGAATTTCGCTGAGACAATGGCGAGCATAACAGAAGAATATCGTTTCAGTATAATGAGCCCAGAAACGATAAATTACCCCCGACAAAAATGTTATTAACGATGGACGGAAAATATAATGATAAACTGTTATATGTATAAATACGGAAAATCTCCATTAATCCGCGACGGTGAAACGAAACGGAACAAAGGAGCCCCGTGGAATCGCGTTTCGGACTTTTGTGGCCGCACAAAGAAACAACGTCGCGTCGCCGAAAATAAGCGTTTTCAAGAAACACCGTTCCCAGTGGGCAACGGGGTCAGGACGAGGAGAGGATTTAGAATCCACCGGAAGACGTCGGTACCCGTAACGTCTCGAGACTTCATTAGAGATGCAATATGGCACGGTTTTTGCCGAGCAAATGAAGGGAACTGGCTACGTGCGAGAGAGCGGTCGGTTGCTTTCAAAAAAGTTACGACGAGGTTTTATGGGGGTTTAATTGTAGCCCGCGACTGTGGTTAGAAAGTAGTAAAACTCCGTTTGCCAGGAGAACCTGGCAAGTTAATTATTGCTTTGTCTTGAAAATTGCGCCTCCATTCTTAAAGAATAAGGGCGACGATCGCCGTCAAGGCCGACCAGACTTTCGTACAATATTTTCCACCCTGTCATCATAGTTGTCCTCGGAGCCCTCGAACCGAACGACAGTTTTAGGCGCCTCCGACAAATTTTCTGCTGATCTCTGCCGGTTGCGATATTTCCTTCTTATTTTTACTTTCCTCTTCATTTTATTTTTATTTTATTCTTCCGTCACAAACTACGCTTATCCCCCGACTTACACTGAAGATGGGTTCCTTAGAAAATCGTGTAAATCGACGCCAGTGAAAATTGCTACATCACTGTTTAACACTTTGACTGCCATGTCACCCACATGTGGGTGACAGAATTATTTGTCCATGTTTAAAAGTATATTTTTACATTAATATATTCGTTGCACTCAATTTAGTTGATGTCTGGAAAATACAAGAAGGTTGTAAGTGACCATTTGTCATACATTTTGAATTTTGACATTGTTGCTTTATTAAATAAATTACTTTTCTTTTGTGGAATTTATATAACGAAGCAACGATTGAAAATCTAGAACGTACGACACAAAGTTATCTTTCAACCTTTTTGCATTCTCCAGATATCAACTATATTGAGTACAACGAATATATTAACGTACAAATTCATTTTTAACACTTTGACTGCCATGTCACCCATATATAGGTGACAGAATTGTTTATCCACGTTTAAAAATAAATTTGTACATTAATATGTTCGTTGCATTAAATATAGTTTAGATGTGAAAAATAGAAGAAGGTTGAAGGATAACTTTGTGTCACACATTTTAAGTTTTCAGTTGTTGCTGCATTAAATAAATTACTTTGATTTTGTAGGATTTTTGGGGTTGTTGGTTTGGCAATTAAAGTGTTAAACATGGATAGACAATTCTGTCACACAAATATGTTAAAACAATTTTTACATAGCGAGTATCTAAGAAATTTGTGAAAATGTAACTATCTCAAGGACGAGTAATAGTAAAATGACCCACGCCCGTAAGATGAAATAAATCATGTGAAATGAAAATATCCCAAGTCAGAAAAATGCCTAGGTTTTTGAATCAAAGCAGATTTTTATACGTAAAACCGTGTAAATCGAAAACAAACTAAAATGTGCATAATTCAGTAATTTATTCCAACGTAAAATAAAACTAGATATATTTTAGAAAACATAAAAATATCGGTCTATTCGTAAAATGATAAAAATATAAAGGTGTATGGAGGATTTCTCTCGTCGATCGCTCGCCGAAAACTGACATCGCCGTTTATTTAAAAAAACCAAAACGTAGTAACAAGAACAAAACAGAGTAGTACACAAATCGGTAAAAACATATATACAATAGTTAAACGCAAATCGATAAAAACATATGTAACACTTAAACGTAATCAATAGAAACGTATATAACACTTTTCATTCGCACCTTCTCAATCATTAGTGTTTCGGCGACATTCCGGTCCGTCGCGAGATGACCCGGTCGCTCTCACGCATGCGCAAAGGATCCTACATATATATACAGGAAGTATAAATTAAAAAATTTAACCAAAAATTTAATTATTGTTGTCACATTCGTATTAATCTTTTATTCCTGGTTGGTATTATGTCACTTTCATCACTCGATAGTACTTGACGCGATTCAAGTTCGATGTTAAATGAATTAGAAACAATTTCCGGTCGGCGAGCCATGTTCATGAAATCCGTAATTAACAATTGTGTTTGGTTTTTGATCAGATTATTAATTTATTAATATAATATTAATCAGATTATTAATTTATTAATTTTTAATAATTTTGTAGAAAATGATTAGCCAATCTTCGCTCTAATTCAAGTTCTTCACGAATGACTTTTACTGTGAACGCAACTGGTTCAGACTCCTCTTCACCAGGATCACTGCCACGATCAGTTGTTTCATTAACAATCATTATAAGGTATATCTTCTCGCTCCGGGCCGGGGGCAAATTTAAAAACCGTGTAAAAGTGAAATCGTATAAATAAAGTACTGCGTAAATCGGGGATAGGTGTATTATTCATTTAACGTTATAACCGTGGGACTCGTAGAGATTATATATATATTTTTAATGAAATTGGCTAAACTTAGGAACAGTCTTGCGATTTTTACAACGTGATGTTAACTTGTCAATTTCATCGCTGCTTGGATCCAGTGTTAAAAGAGTAAAACCCTTTGCACTAGAAGCTCTCTTGACTCTGAAGTCAAAGCATCTAATAGTTAAATTACTATCAATTTCATAGATAGTGATGTGAAAATCGTTTCAAATGACCCCGCGGCAATTTTCAGTAGCAAGGTGGAGTCGCCGTTCGAGTGCTAAGGGTGAAGCAAGCTATGAAATTCATTTTCAATACATGAGAAGGTGGAACAAAATAATAATCACTGCGTATCGCACAATAGAATCCCTATCGAGTGCTGCAATGAATACCAACGAGGCGTCTCACGGGTTTTATTATAGTCCTCTTTACGTTAGGGGACAAAACCACCCCTCGAATATTGAAATAGAATGAAAATTGTATTACGTAGGAATAATACACCACAAGACGGTCGAGGTAGAAGCTTTCTTAAAAGCTTTCCTATTAAAACTACCAGATGCAAAAGGTGCAAATAGAATATCCAAAACTTTCAAAATGCCGCTGCTTGTACCGAGGCGCGAGCATTTAGGCCCTTTTCTATCGATTCGAGCATCGTGCGAACAATCGGAAGGAATTTATATAAGATTGCACAAATGCTTTCTGCACTGCTTAACACTTCGACTGCCATGCCACCCATACATGGGTGACAGAATTATTTGTGCGTGTTTAAAAGTAAATTTTTGCGTTACTACATTCGTAGGACTAAATTTAGTTGATGTCTAGAGAACACAAAAAGGTTGAAAGCGAACCATTCGTCGTACATTTAAAATTTTTAATTGTTGCTTTATTCAATAAATAACTTTGATTTTGTGGAATTTTTCAGGTTGTTAGTTCGGCGGTTGAAGTGTTAAAAGTGCTTCCAAAAAGTACAACATTCTATTCAATCCTTCCAACGAAGGCTAGATAGAAAAGATTCACCAAGAACAATGCACTCGGAGCTGTTTCAACGTGAAACCAAGGCATTTTTCTTGACCTAGGATATTTTCATTCCACATGATCTATTTCATACGATGATATAGGATTTTTTACTCTCACTCGTGCTTAAAGCAATCAATTTTTACCAATTTCAAAGATCCAAGCAAAGCGATGTAAAAATTCCTTTAAATAATAGTGCGACAATTTTTAGTGGTGCTTCAGAATCACCATTCGAATGCAAACTGTCTTTGTCTGTCTGTCTGTCTATGCCTGCCTATCTACGTCTGTATCTTCCTATCTGCCTGCCTGTCTATACCTGTCTATCATCCTGCCTGCCTGTCTATATCTGACTGTCTATGCCTGTCTGTCTGCTATCTATGTCTCTGTCTGTCTTCCTATCTGCCTGCCTGTCTATATCTGACTGTCTATGTCTGTCTGTCTGTCTGTCTGTCTATGTCTGCCTATCTATCTATGTCTGTCTGTCTTTGTCTAACGGTCTTTCTAACGGTTTGGGTTAGGTTTTACTATTGTATTTTTTATATTAGGTTATATTATTACTATACACTATATACTATACACTATACACTATATGAATGCCGGCGATTGTACTTTGACCAATGTGTGTTCTACTTGGAGGGCGCTACTTGGTTCGACGATTCGAGCGATTAGGAAGGGCCGAGAATAAAGGAGAAGACGAGGAATGAGAAAGTAAGAAACCGATCGTGGCGGACAATGAAACGGTCGGTCGAATCGGCCGGAGGGTTGGTTTTGCTTTTCGCCGAGCGAGAGCAACATCAATGTAATCAGGCAGGTCGCTTAGAGCGGACTTAACGACGATCGTAAACGTAGTTCGCTTTACAGCTCGCGGTGTTCGTGTGCTTCGTCATTTCTTCCTTCTTTTTTTCCTTCTCTCTCTCTCTCTCTCTCTCTCTCTCTCTCTCTCTCTCACTCGTCCCTTTTCTGCACAGCGTTCCACCGTTCCTCCGGTTCTTTTGCACGTCTTCCTGTTCTCCTTCTTGGCCAACGTGTCCCCCGACTTACTCAACCGCTTTCGCCGGAGCTGTGCGGCGTCATCGCGAAGTCGTAAGTGAGACGCACCCCAGACTCTAGCTTATTTTACTCCAACCGTAGTAAACTAGCCGACTTTATGTGACAGACACTACTGAAGTCGAAACCGTCTCAGGACGTCTCACGGACCCGTGATCCCACGAGAACACGCCGGAACTGGCGGGCTCTCTTTGTCCTGGGTCGTAAACGTTTCGAATACCGTGCAGGGGCAGAAGAAACGCTGTTGAAGAACGAAAAGACATCGACAAAGAGAGAGAGAGAGAGAGAGAGAGAGAGAGGAAAACGATCGACGACGCTAATCTAACCGTATATCTATATTGTCTGTCGCGACAAAGTGTTCCACCCGTGTCCAACCAATTAAATTTATCATAACCGGCCGCCTTCTTAAATGCGTCTCACCGGGCCCTGAATTATGTCGCCCGTTACTTTTTAACAGAAATTGTAGCCAAGCGCGAATATGAGATACGATGGAATCTGCCAGGCTAAAAGGATTTTACCTTGTACAACGCGCTAACTGATTTTAGAATAATTTCATCGATTATTGCTAGACTGCGGATTTTCTGCATTCGTTTTTCATTTTTGACTTAGTAATTTTTGCGTGGAAACCTGAACACTAAATATATAATAATAATAAATTTGTTACCTTTTGGATTTAATAAAAAGTCCTTCGTTTGCGTTCGCTTATTTTAAAAGAAACGGAATAAGTTACACGAAAGTAATGATTAGACTTCAAATTTGCAGGTAAAGTAAAAATTATATATATTAACACTTTACCGACCGGCGATTATTTCAGAATTTTTGTTAGGCTCATGATCCATGACTGAAAACTTTTTAATGGGTCTTTCAGCGCTGACAGCAATTTTTATTGTAGATCAGCAATGCATCCCCAATAATATTGTCTAATAATGCTGTTACAAATTGGAATGTAAAAATATGATTTTAAGCTTCATTTTGATACAGCGCGAATGTTGAAGAGCATTCTAATAGGCTTCCGGTAGGTAAAGTGTTAATTTAACGACATAGGATCTGCAAATATATTTATCTTGTTCTTAAATTTCTTGAATGTTTTTGCTGTTTCGTATCCGATTTGCCGAGTTTGTCGTAAACGCAAAAAATCCGCAGTCTAATAGTACGTACTAAGAGGAAACAAAATGGCGGCTTGGTCGAAATATGGGACACTTTATTGATCACATTCTGGTTCACGCGTCTCTGCGAATTAAAATGCAGCTTTTTATCGAAACAAAAAGGACGAGCGCTGTAAGGTGATAACGACAAGAGGTGATAAGAGACAAAGTCTGTTGCCGATATTGCCGCTAATAAACATAAATTGAATTAACAATTTCAAGTTACGTAAATTGATGTTTTCATCGAAGCCAGATTCAGCAAGATCGATGTTTCAAACATTTCCGCGCAGCTCGCTTGAACTTGACTTCTCAAGCAAGTAATAAATAGTCAAGCGAAGTGTTAACTATCAGTGTACTGTCACTGTTTTGCGTAATCGGTTGAAATTACAATTGATTAACATGTTTCATGCTAGCGTCACATATTTAACCACGGCCTCGTGTTTCGCTTGGAAGAAGTCAAATCGACTTTGCGTACATTGTCATTTGCAACCGTCGCACGTCAAGTAGTATTGCCAGCGATTTCTTACTTACACCTTCAAAGGTATATCTCGCGAAAACGTTGAAACAATGCACTCAACAAGATTTCATACGTAAAGCATTACAGAACCGTGATAATCACCTTGTTCGTTTTAAACTCGAGGGTTCGAAACATGACATTTTTCATACACCGTCGAAAATATAGAATACATTGAACAAACTGTTATGGTATTTTTATGGAATTCTACGTTTCCAACACTTGCTGTAACAACTCGCGTTTGCGTCGATTGGTTCTCGGTACTTCGAATTCGCGCGAACACACGTAACTCGGCATTTATCATTGCAAAAGCAAATGCGACTGCTATGTAATTTGCGACAGATAGTTCAATGTTTTCGAACAAAATAGAGCACCTGTTCCAACGGTAGAACCGCAGACGATTAAAGAAAATTACCTTTGCTCCTTTAGACAGACGGTTGCGGTAGCTCGGTTTCCTCTCGTTCGCTCAGTCTCGTAGCTTGCTCGTGAAGGAAAAATGCCAGCGCGGCAACATCCTTTACGACCGGAGATTTACCGACTCTTTTCCCTCTTTAAACAGAACATCAATGTCGTCTATAAACGAGATGAGATTGACCTATCGTATCTCTCAGCAGAATCTTTCGGCAGAGTAGTTCTGTTCGAGCTTTAAACTTGGCCGCAGTCCAACGATATACCCCCCGCGCCCCCACGCATACGTGATTCATCGACTTTATGTCAAATGGAATCGCTTAATGCAATTCGTTTACAATTTCGCTACGAAACTAGCTTCGAACCATCCTATCCAGTCACGATTGTTCGTTACTCTTCGAATACGACTTCAAACTAAAACCGTCGATTCTTTATCATTTCCGTTCTTTCTAATAAAACGTCGTGATACGATTCTGTTTTAGAGATTGGTCCATTGTCTAAACCGTCTAATACTATTTGGAACGTTGAACACGTTTAATGCCATGGTGGTCACCGGTGACCGACGCTATTTAGTTGTCTAAGAACGATTGCCATAAAATTAACACGTTGAATGCTATGTCGGTCCCTGGGACTGACAGTATCAAATTTACAAATTAATATTTTATAGATAATTCATATAATATTTAGAAATATTCGTACTGTTTCAATAGACTCGTTTAAAGCAGAAAAGCACAAATGGGCTTGGCGAGTCATTTGCTTGTGCACAGTTGCATTATTTCCGTTTAAAAGTAAATAAAATGGCTCCGCATTATAAGGTGAGAACTTTAGTATCCAGTAACTAACAATCCTGTTTAATTATACTGATCACTCTTATGGACAAAATAAATGAAACTTGTCCGAGGCACACAACAGTTCGCTCGGCATTCAACGTGTTAATGTCACGAGTTGACGAAGAAGAAATAATTTGAATTAAAAATTATTTTTGTTCGTTAATGTCGCTGGCGTGTAAAATAATATCGGGAGTCAATTGATTTTTCAGAGCGAACAAGCGAGATAATCGATTAAAGCGTTTGACACTGTTTGAACAAACTTCTAAAAGTCACACGATGCAAAGCGTGTAATTTAAATTGAGAAACGTATTCATCCTTCGTTATTGATTGTTACTGCATATTGTTTGCACAAACTTGCAGTGTTATAAAATGCTATTACAGTGAAATTGACACGATAAAATTACTACCTTCTATGCAAAGTAAATTCGGACGAGAAGGATGTTTAATTTTCTGTTGTAATCATCGTTAAAATTGACGTTTTCGTCGCAGCTGATGTTTGTCTACAAAGAAATCGTAACCGTTGACACGAGACTGGTAAAATATGTGTTCGAAAATCTCAAACACAAGAGAACGGTCTTTGACTCAAAGGGACCAAACGATCTCTTCGGTTCGTTTGGCTTCTTTGGGCTAGATCAAATGAAGCTGAAACTTCGTTCGAGTTGTTACGGGGCACCGTTAGCAAGTAAAAGCAAGAGGATTTTTCGAAACCGTCGAGAGATCCGTAGGAGCAGCAGTTCGACGTAGACAAACAAAATGCCTCGCATTTACAGCATAGTCTGCCGAATAGCGAGACCGCTAACTTCGTCAAAGCTGCGCTGCCAGCATTAAGGCTGACGGGCAAAGCAACTAGAGGAAATAAATGCGGTCTCGACTTTAACGATGACAACACTATAAATAAAGAATCGAATGTCCAAGTACTCCGTCAACCTTCGCGATGGCTTCGTACGCGGTCCTCGTTGACTGATTCCTGCGCCGAGCATTTCGAAACGAAACGCTACGGCACCGATGGCAATTACTCGATTAATTGCCTTCTTAAATCATTCGCTGTGATACGTGTACCGGTTTCTATTCCGGAGTGCTTATTTATTTGCGAAAAAGTTACCGAAGCAATTTAACACGGCTGACCGTGCGAACCGAATCGTTTTGCGTGAAATGCACTTTGTAATTTGCATTTCATCGAATTCGCTAGAAATTCTGCAAATTTATCGAATAATATATTTCATGTATACTGTAAAATTTAATAAACAATTTTAAACATCAAGGACTTTGTTATAAATTATATTCTAAACGGAGATAGACGCAGTAAAGAATAATGAGACGTAGTACTGTCAGGCATTTAATTCTTGCCTAACTTTACTGTAATTTTGTATTTTTATACAGTAACTGTCAACTGATTCTACTCGTCGTTACTTAAGACAAACTTTTCAGTTTCACCGAATCTAGTGTTGCACAAATATCAAATAAATATTCGAAAAGATTAAACCACAAAAGTTTGCTTTCTTGAAATATTTCTTAACTCGATAAACAACGGATAAGGCTATTTAAACCGTCTCTTGACACGATGGATAAAGCGTAATGCAAATACGAATTTGATAGAGGAGAATATGAATTTTGCATTCGTACAAAGCACCACAGTGTTCAAAACTATTCTAAACGTGACCATGCGATTTGGAACGAAGTATACTACAGGACGTCATGCAAAGTACAAAACATAAATTTTAAACGAGAAATTCCTGACAATATTTTCCAAGATTAATTTTCCAATAATTTCCAATATTTTCACAGATCTTCGTCCGCAAAGGGTTAACCCTTTGCACTCGAATGGCGACTCTGAGGCACCAGTAAAAATTGCTACACCACTGTTTGAAACAATTTTTACATAGCTACGCTTGTATCTAAGAAATTTTTGAAAATCTCCAGGACGAGTAATAGTAATGTTACCCACGTGCGTAGAGAAAGATAAAATAAATCATGTGAAATGAAAATATCGCAAGTCTGAAGAATGCCTAGGTTTTTGAGTCAAAGCAGATTTTTATACGTGCATAAAATATGCTAAATTAAAATGTGCATAATTCAGTAATTTATTTCAACGAAAAATAAAACTAAATATATCTCAAGAAACATAAAAATATCGGTCTATTCATAAAATGATGAAAACATAAAGGTACATGTATGTAATTCATTTTACACATAGAAACAAGAAGTATAAATTAAAAAATTTAATTATCGTCATCACTTTTGTAGACTATTAATCTTTTATTCCTGGCTGGTACGATGTCACTTTAGATGAATTAGAAACAATTTCCGGTCGGCCTTGTTCACGAAATCCGTAATTAACAATTGTGTTTGGTTTTTGATCAAATCTTTATAGACCTCCTGATATTGAGTTAAGCGTTTATTAATATCTCGCTGGAATAGGAGAGCTCTTTCAACATTCGTGTAATTTTGTAGAAAATGATTACCCAATTTTTGCCCTAATTCAAGTCCTTCGCGGATAACTTCTGCTGTGAAGGCAACTGGTTCAGACTCAATTGTTGTTTCATTAACAATCATAATAACGTATATCTTCTCGATCCAGGCCGGGGGCAAATTTAAAAACCGTGTAAAAGTGAAATTGTATAAAGTACCGTGTAAGTTAGGGAATTTGTGTACATGCTACTTACGCACCGGTCGTTCGACCAGCGGCGTACGCCAATGCGCGCGTTTTGCGGTTGTTCACCCTTCCGTTTATACGAAAACAGTAATTAAAGAGCAAGTACCATTGTGCAACATCGGCGGCAGTCTATTATGTCTATATTGCCCAGCCATTAGGCATGGATCACTATGTGTGACGATGTCTATTCGCGAGTTTGCGAGATCTTGCGGCGGCGACGTAACAGTGGAATCCGCGTTAAGTATTTTCGCCTGAAATTATTTTTGTCGCGTGCGCCGGCCAGATTTGATTTACCCTTGCCTACGGTTGGCGATCTTGATTCGACGCTTCGTGTGAAAACTCAAGTCCTGTTTATTATTGGCACAAACGTGCAATAGACGCAGGCTGCATACGCGAATGCAATTAGCATAGACGCCGCGATCGACAACACTTTATTTTCCGTCGTTCGAAATCGTCCGAAAAAACGACCGACTAAATATAATGAAAAATTCTTCGCTGCAATTGTTTAATAGTTAGATACTGTGCGACATCGGTTACAGCGAGAAAACGGACGTTTTATTTTAATGATTGTTATGGAAACATTACAATTCCTCGTCTTGGTACTAATCTTCGAAGTACCGAATGTATGTACATAGTTTGTTGTAAGGAAATTATATTCGATCTTATTCTAGTCCATTTTTAAATTATTTTAGCGTTTAGTATACTTAATTATACGTGAATGTATTAACGACAAATTAACTCTTTGCACTCCAAGCAATTGGAATTCCTAACTTCGAGGCATTTTTTTGTCTCAGAAAAATTATTAATCGTACGCGCAACACTCCAATTTTTACTAACTTACTAACTAATTTACAAACATTGTAATGTAGCAATTGTATTAAATAATAGTCTGACAATTTTTAGTGTTCCCTCAGAGGAGCCATTCGAGTACTAAAAGAGGAATAATTTATACTTGCATTTTGTACTCATCGTAGATAAACAAGTGCGACACAAAGTAAAAGGAACAGTATACTTTCGTGCAAAATATCTTGAAATATTGTGCTTATGCTCATTGAGAAGAATGAATTCCCTACCTTCGTATTCCTGAACTTACGTTCGCGTCTCTCGTTTACTATAGGACGAAGTGAGAAACCGAGGTGGCCATTTTGTCTTTTGTAATTTCATGAATTTTGCAGACTCGACGGAATTTAAAGAATGTTTGTGTGTGTCCAGTGATTAGTTATTGTGAAAGTATGCTATTAATATTATTAAACGTCGTTCACAGATTTATGATACCAGCAGCGCGTTCAATGCAATCGTTAGACTGCATGAAAGTAAATTGTAACACAAAGCGACCACAATGAAAGCATATTTTTCTATTTGGCAATTTTATTAAATTGTAAGATGTACGTCGACACATTCTGTTTAAGCCTTTCTGCTGTTTAAAATTACACCCATTCGTTTGTACAATGTTCGCATAAGATGTATGGTTTAGTAATAATTGTTTAGCGAATAATGTAATCATTGAAAAGGAGCCGGCGACGGCGATGTAAATTGTAAGAGATCCTCCGGTGGCAGTAACGATACTCCACGATAAAAAGAAAGCTGTAAAAGAGAAGCCCTTAAAAGCAAAATCAGAAAAGAAAGAAACGGAAGAAGGGAATAAACGGAAGTTGGGGAACAGTTTGCTAGTCCGAACAGCACACGGCCTGGTTGGCTCTTGAAAGGAAGGGCATTTTATAGGTTAGAATCTGTTTTATGTGTGCCAGATTTCCTATTACGACCCCAACTTCGAGCGCTCCAGACGACATAAGAGCGTCTAGAGAGAGCTTTATGTCCTAAAACGAAAACTAATCCTTCACCGGTATTTCTCCGAAGAATCATAATCGTCCCTCGTCCGTCGATCGACATCAGATTCAGCTCAAGGACTTCTCATCAACAGGAAACTGATCAGACTTCCTTCAAAAACCGTTTCACCAAAGAGAAATAATATACTGTATACGAAACCAATTAATTTTGAATTTCTCTCGGTTTCGACGCGTTTTCAAAAGTTTAAAACTTTTTGAACCATCAACATCATTAACCCTCTTGCCCTACGATATTGTATCGGACTCGTGACGTACATAATTAATTTACTTTGAATTGAAATAACATTCTATTTGGTTGTTGTTAATGTATATCTATTGGAGAACATACAGACGCGCAATATAAATTTTCTTTTAGCAAATTACACAACTACAAAGAAATTCTAATTACTGCAACAGTAGAATAAATCCGTAGAGCAAAGGGTTAATTACCGTAATAAAGCTTCTATATTTTCGTGTCACAGTTTCTCGTATTACATTTTCTGAAACCAGTTAAACTTCGTAAAACAAACAGCTGTAAGATCTCGGAAAGAATGCCTTAAAACTTTGAAAGTCTTCAGAAAAATATTCAACTGTTTCAGAGCCGAGAATTTCAGTTAATTCGACTTGTTTAACACTTTAACTGCCTAACGAACAACCTCAAAATATCCACGAAATCAAAGTAATTTATTTAAAGAAGCAACAATTACAAACTTAAAATGTAGGACACAAAGTTATCCTTCAACCTTCTTCTATTCTCCAAAATCTCAATTAAATTCAGTGCAACGATTATTTTAACGAACAAATTTTTCTTTAAACATTAACAAATAACTCTGTCTCCCATATATGGATGATGTGGCAGTCAAAGTGTTTCAAACAGTTGCAAAGAAATACCTCGAAGTTATGCAAAATAATCTCATACAATCTCTGAAACTATCCCTCGTCGATTTCTTAATCGAATCAGTATTGCAATCGCAATAAAAAAGCAAACCAATTACGTAGTTGAGTAAACCGTGATTAACCGTCCAGTTTGAATAACTTTTCTCTGGCGTTTCAGTTCGATCTAACAACCGGTGACACTAATGTCAAGGCATTCGCACCCGGGCAAACGTTTCAAAGTGAATTTCTGTCGTTAGGACGACGGATTCCGAAGAATTCTGTTCGTTTTCTAAGCGAAACCGACTCCACGAGAGCGAGAACATTCTTCGCGCGGATTCGTGAGCGACCCGAAGAACAGAAACCGCAGAAGTTATTCGAGTATAAGTGAGATTTGTCAAACGGGGCCGATCCATAGGAAACATTCACATATTATCTCATCACGAGACTTTTGCTCTTGTGTGTGCGTGACTTGCGTGCTGTCAACCGATTTTGTCTCCTCGCTCTGCCGAAAACGGATCACGTGTCAAACGGATTGGACGTGTCTGGTTTAAAAGTATATCGCACGATAAAACGATTCCTCTTGCCGTCGGATATCACAGAAAAATCAGGCGATCAGAGTTCCATCGCTGTTCTTGTCCAACGCTTTGTCGAAGTTCGACGAATTTGAATGTGAAGTTCGATCACTGGACTTGTTAAGTGTTACACAAAATTGAACGTGAAAGTGGGACACTGTTTTTGGTGTATGATGTACAAAATTGGACGAAACTGTGGAGGGGTTGCGCGAAGTGAAACAATATTAACCTCTTAGGCACGACGCGTCATTATAGTGGCTTCAGCACACTCAATTATACTATTAATTATTAAAGTAAATTATTATAGTTAAAATATATGCATCATATATTGAAGAAAAATTATACACTTTCACTAAAAAATTATTAATGTTAAAGTATATGTATCACATATTTAAGAAAAATTATAAAATTTCATTAGAAAACTATTGAAGTTAAAATGTATGCATCATATCTTCAAAATAAATTATAAAACTTCATACAAAAATTATTAAAGTTAAAGTACATGCATTATATCTTTAAAAAAATGTACTCTGTCGTTCAGGGAAATAGTTTCGCGCAATATTCAGCCGTGCCTAAGAGATTAAAAAGATGCTCTCGGTGAGGTCTACGGAGCACAATTAGAGCACCCTAAACCATAATTAACCGACGTGCTATGGAAAAACCGGGGGAAAGGATCCCGTTCATCCCCGATATTTTTAGGACGCGGAATTTTTCCTCGAAGCACGGTAAATATTAATGCTTTTAATATTTTATAAAAGTGTGGAAAATCTGATCGAGTTTCTGCGTGTAACGAAATTGGTAATAGTATCGCAGAGTACATTAAAATCGACTGAAAAAAATGATTAGACTGTTTATTGATTGCAGTCGCGCGAATAATAAACAGGTACAGTATAAAACAGTAGAAACATTAAAAAATTCACAAGATACTCTTACAATGTTTTCAACTCGGTAGAATTGTTATGAAAGGAAACTGCACGTTGAAATGGAGATTTCGCATGAAAGATCCACAAATTTGTAGGATAGTAATTATAATCCTTTTTTCTTGCGTGCACGCTATAAAAGAACCGGTAATTTTATTTCGAAACTGTAATAATTATGGAACGACTAAGGGAAATTCGTGATCAAAATTCAAAGACGTTACGCCATTAAGTTCTTTTTAACCCGAAATAAAATTCTGTTATTATCAATATTTAAAAATTAGTAAGCATACGATGGATGTCAATTTTCTTTTTCATACAGGGAGTTGAGAACGAGAACAAAAGTCCTAATCGCTGCAGCTGTGAAAGGGGTTAAAGTCACGATAAAATGATACTCGATGAAATAAACTTATCCGGTACGTCAGCTTTCGTTAATCGGGTATCGTATATCTTATCCAAGTACAAATAAATATGACTGTTCGTTTAAATCGTGAGAATATAGTTAGTCGAATTATGGTTGGAACAAAGTATATGCGCAAAAAGGAAGAACGGAGGAAAACAGTGATCGGATGCAGGTAAGAAATACACGAATTAACAGTCTACCGTAAAACGACTCGTTAACGCGTGATTTTTATCGATTAAGTCGGAATGAAATTTTTTATTCGATCGTTACCAACCTAAGCTCGTTTTCCTTTCATGACAGAGGCTTCTAACACCGCACAGCATTCGCAGAAGAAGAAGAAATACCTTTGAAGAAATTTCGCACGCATTCGACGCTCTTATTTTATTAAGAAAATCATTATTACAATTTTACAATTAAGATTAACCATAGAAATACTAAACTCCAAGATTGAGCAATTTATCGGAATATTTATTCGTTTCAGCTGCTTTCCAAGAAGTCAATAATATATCTCTTTTCAAATAAAATTTCTGTTCCGCGGCATCACTCAATTCCAGCCTCGAGTTAGGTATACTACACGCGACGATAACTATATCTTGGAAACGTTATAGACAGAAGACGTAGCGTACGTTTATTTGATAGACAATGATTTAGAATACGCAACGATAGTATTATCCAGAAGATTCTAGAATTCGTCGCCTTTAACACATTAACTGCCCAAAAGTTTCATAAAATCAAATTAATTTATTTAACGAAGCAGCGATTGAAAACTTTAAATGTATGGCATATAATTATCTACAAACCTTCTTGTATTCTTCGGATATCAACTAAATTTATTGCAACGAATATATTAACGTAGAAATTTATTTTTAAACATGGACTTAGAATTCTGTCACCCGTATTATGGGTGACATGGCAGTCAAAGTGTTAACTGATGAATAATATTTGTTCACCGACTAAAGGGTTATTCGAAAGAAAGAAATTTCGTATAATAACATCTCATACGAAACGAGCAAACACCGGCGAGAAAATTTTTCCGAATGGCTGGAATAGTTTTCGAAAGACGATTACGAATTCTGACAAATCAACCGATCCGTCCCTAGTTAGAAGGCTAAGTTACTTCGATGTCGCAGGAATATGGGGGTTGACGTTCGACGTTTAAGGTGTCCAAGTTAAAAATTAAAGATCATAGAGTGCATAAAGGTTTACCAAGGCTACGTAGCAGAATGTTCTGGAGGGCTGTCGGGTCTGAATGGTACTCTATTGGCAGATAAATGAGAATTCAGCGTATGAGGAAGGGGCCCTAAGTCGATAGCACTCGTAGGCGGTGCAACTCCTATATAGGGTACCTGTCCCTCGTATGTTGGCGCCCCTGTAGGACCAGTGTATCCGGTACAGCAATACCGACTAGGTTGAAGCATCCCGAATTCATTCCAGAAGCGCATTGTGCGGATATCGTAGTTAGCTGTAACCAAAAGAAACAACCAATTAGCATAATCGTCGTCAACTTCGCCACGCGTCTCGTTAACCCTTGATAATTAACCCTTAACGGTCCGGAAGTATTTCAAGTTTACTTCCCACCAGGTCCAGCTATTTTTCATACGAACAGAAGCTGTAAAACATTTTTAAATCAAGTATAGAAAATGAAATATTTTTATTTTAGTGAAAATTTATTAACCCTTTACACTCGAAGCAATTCTACTCCAAAATCGAAATAATATTTTTATCTATAATAGCTCCATTGTAGATAGTTAATTTCCTTTCGTTCATATAAAATTAATTACAATGACTCGTACTTAGAACATTAAAATTTTTATCGATTTCTCAACTGCAAACCTAGCGATGTAAAAGTTGTTTAAATAATAGTATGGCAAGTTTTAGTGTCACCTTAGAGGCGCCATTCGAGTGCAAAGGGTTAATATATATATATAGAGGGTAATAATAATAACAATATGATTTAAATTTTATATTGGACCGAGTAAGTAAAAGTGCAATGCCGCTTATATGGCGGCATTGGTCCGTTAAGGGTTAATACTCTCGTACAAAATGGCGAACCGAACATTCGAATCTTACCGAATCAGACCCGGCAAGTGTATCTGTCGATCGATACATTCAATGCTGTATATTTTCACATTTTATTTCCAGTAGTTCTTCCGAAAAGTAATCATTAACGGATAAATAATAATGTTAGTTATCTAGGGTTAACAATACAACTACAAAATAATGTGTAACAAGTTTTCGATTTTTGCGATCATTTAGATTGCAAAGAACCGTGGAAACCCTCGTAAGAAGTATAATCGATAATGCTAAAAATCTGGATAATTACGTCCTTGTTTCTAGAAAGTAGCGTGTTACAATCGCTCCTATTGCACCGCAGATTCAGTGCCGATTAGCGTCAATAGACTGCTGAACCTGACGCGTTTAGAACATTTCTGATCTTATTCGTTTTTCCGGAATATAACGATCCTCCGGTGATAGAAAGAAGGATTTTCTTCTTCGTTTTCAAATTCTATCTACATTTGCACAAAACTGTGCGCATACACGGACTAGCATTTCTAGAGAGCAGTTCTAGCCATAGTTACACTATAATATACCTGATTATAGGTAGTACGATCGTGGTCATAGCATCTGTAGATACCAGAGTACAACGTTTCACTGATTTATAATTTACACATCACACTCCGCACGAATGCTCCCCTTGTGAACGTTTCTGCGCATTGATCAGGCTTATAACTAATTCCAGGAGACCGTCAGTTTACCACGTAACGCTGCCAGTATGCTAAAATGAGTCTTGATAAAGGAAGGTGTAAACGGTGTTCGCGCACACGCTACGATAAAAGCGTTTCCCCCATCACAGGTCGACCATCGACGTTTATTAAACCGATAAACATTGTATCGCGAATTCTTGAGATTCAATACATTCGTATAATCTCTCTCTTCTTCATTACGCGTGGAAAGCAAATCGATCGAGCAGAAAAATTCGAGATCGAGACTCGCCCCTGTAAGTTTAGCTGGAACGGATGTTCGATGTCCGCGAATTAAAATCGAATCGAGCTTATCAATTCGAGAGATTCCATCCGACATAATGGGGATTCGACCACGAATTGAGCATCATCGAAGGGGATTCCGAGAACGGTGCACCCAGAATTCACGTGGTTCATAGCCAATAGAAATTCACCCATTCAGGCATCAAGATGGCCGACCCCTCGAGGCGTGGTTTTCACAAGGCCGTACATATAAACGGCAGATCCTGTTGGATCTGCCACCCCTGTCACAACCTATAACCACGCGGGCTCGCTTGTCGATCGAGATGTGCCATCGTTCTAATCACTGCCGTTCATTCCTCCCTAATTGCCGGGGCTTCTCCGGGGGAAATTAATTAACGAAGCCGGTGCTTGCGACTCGAGCCAAATATTGGATAGTCGGAAAAGTATTCAGAGATTTTTGTCATTTCTTGATTAAATGTTCCTTTTATTCGAAATTAATTTTATTCAAGTATATGTTGGCCATTATTGTCTATGACCTTTTGCCTTTTTGGGGTAGAGCCATAATCGCATAGGAATAGAATTTCTGTGGTTCATCAGCTAAAAACTTGGCCAAGTGATTTTTACAGTCCTTTTTTAATCCAACTTTTTACCAAGCTCAAAAATGGTTCGATTTCATTACGTTTGAGCAATGTTTCTCGCAGATGGAAACCCGATTGCTTATTGCTTTGCGCAATATTTTAAAAGTTATGTAAAAAATATATCCAAAGTTTAATTTCATTTCATTCAATATAAATAAAATTTATTGGAGTTTATTTAGAATGTTTTACTTTACTTCCATATTCAATTACAGCAAAGTCAGCAAAGTATTAATGCAGTTGTTGAATGACGATCAAGATATTCGTTGAGGCTCTTGTTCGTTGCGCGGGGATCGTCTTTGAATACGTTGCTCCTACACGAACGTGTTAAAACAATGTTCTTTTAGATTTCACATTTTAATAAATTATAAAGAATCGTGTTTAACGTGGCCAATGTAAAAATAGTTGAAATGCTACTATGGTTTCCATTCAATTCCAGGATATTTAGGAGTCCGAGTACACATACCTAATGCAACCCGGCCCAGTGCAAATTTCACCCACGTTGCTGGCAATCTTTAAACATTTACAATTCACTGAACTGCATGTAGGTCACAGACTGGTTTAGCTGAATAGTCGGTAAATCATATGCTTTTTTCCAGAAGAAATAATGCGATCTTGGTATACAGAGAAATAAATGTATAGCACATATTGTCCACTGCATCAAGCTACAATTCCCATGAACCGTGTGCAGAAAAATGCTTCGCTAATGTTTAACTGTCATGGAATAATTACATAACGTTTATAAACACTTTACAATACTTTAATACTTTTTGGTGCTTCTTTCGAAACTCGAATCAAGCTCGACGAACATCTGGCATGAAAAATTGTGTGAAAGAATTGTTCCAGAAAAATTCTCGTTTGTTTAAAGGGCCTCAATCGAACATACATTACAGTTTAAAATACAAATTACAACGTATACAACAAAATATGAATATAACAAATGCCAAGTGTTTCAGAAAATGCATCGAGTTTTATATTTTACGTTCTGGCTTCAACTATGTATAATGAGTAAAAATTATGCGTTGCGTTATTATTGTGTCAGGGCGAAATTGTTTCTGGATTCGCAGCTTAAAAGTTATTTTGAAGATTATTTTTCAGAAACTTCATTCATTTTCACACTAATATTACTTTCGACACGGTTAACAAAATACAAAACTGTCTGTATGAAAATTGTAGCAAGAACTTTGTCTATTGAGTAAAAATTATGCGTTGCGTTATTGTGTCAGGGCAAAATTGTTTCTGGATTCACAGCTTAAAAGTTATTCTTCAGAAATTTCACTAATTTTCACATTAATATTACCTTTGACACGGTTAACAAAATAAAAAACTGTCTGTATGAAAATTGTAGACTGAAATGTCACCTCTCAAACGCGCATCAGTATAATGCAATGCGATTAGGGTTGCCCGATATTTTACACCAAACAATATCCAGTGACAAAAGTCTCTCTCAATACTTTTCCGACAGTCCAAGATTATGTTTATAGACGGTGGTGCAAAATAAGGGGTTATAAGTGTCGTGGATCGGGGTGCGTTCACTTCTACCGTATAAAGAAATCACATGCTCGGGCGAAACTGTCGTTCACTGTCGTTCACTGTCGTTCACTGTCGTTCAATGTCGTTCACTGTCATTCATCGAGCACGCTTTCAAACGGATTCAGCGACGTCTTATTCCGACTTCCACCGCGAATTCTTGTTTTGTTAGAATGCGGTTGCTGCGAACGGGGCCAATTCGGGACAAAGTATCCCCACATAATGTGGCGAATGCAAGGGCGAAACAATTCGGTTTTTTGCTCTTTTACAGTTCGTGGTTAACGGTGCATCTCGGTGAGACGGTGTATCCAACACGGTTTTCGACAACTTGTGTTCGACATTACCGAACAATCAATCTTGCAGGGTTCTTTTTTTTCTGACGGCCGAATATGCACGCCGGCCTCTTCCTCTCTCTCTCTACGAAATTATCTCACGCATTCAACGAGACGATCATGTTCAATTACATTCCACGCGAGCCGACTTCATTTTCTCCCCCGGTGATGCCGACAGAAGCCGTGTCGCTACCTAATTATTTATGGGGTGTATGGCGATTTATAATGTACGCAAATTTATGAAATGTGTTCGCAGTTCGTTCCGGAGTCATCGCGTTTTTCTGAGAATCGAATTTTTCTTTTCTTTTCTTTTCGTCATTTTTTGGAGAACGAACATCTAGTCACTGTTTCTACAAAATAAATCGAAGGGCAAGGGGTTAAAATGTTAACGCGATCGTTAACCCCTTGCCCTACGATAACGAGTCAGACTCGTGATCAAGATTTCGAACAGAACCTTCTCAATATGTACAGTAGCGCACGAAAGTATTCGGACACTTTTCACATCTAAATAACTTTTTTAAGATTGGACCAAACGTCTTGACTTTTCTTGAGCAATTAGTTGCATTGATTTAATAAATGATATACAAAATAAATTTTGTAAATGTTGGAATTGACGTGAATTACATGACCAATAAAAAAGGAACTTTTTAAATATTTTTTATATGAGCCACGCACAAAAAATTTTAAAAACGCATCTGGTAGATCTATGATAGTTATACGCATGCAGAAAAATTCATTAAAATCGATCGACGTACACACGAGCTACGTGCCATCGAAAATGATGAAAATCGCAATTTTTCACGATTCTTGATCAGTTTCTGCTTAAACTACAGAAATTCTTACATCTTTCTACGCGTGCCATTTTTTCCCGCGTCAATCGATTTCGGTGAAATTTTCAGCATGTGTATAACTAACACAGTTCTGAAAAATGCATATTTTAAATTTTCAATACGAGTTGAAATAAAAATGTCTTTTCTACTTTCCCACGTAATTTCTACCAATTAGAACTATTTCAAAATTATTTTTGCATATCATTTAGTAAATCAATGCTGCTCGTTGCTCCAGAAAAGTCGAGTCGTTTGGTTAAATTTTGAAAAAGTTATTTAGGTTTGAAGAGTACGTTCTTAATTTTCTATAAATCGAAATAAAATTTGATTTAATTATTTCTCGTATACAGTCATTGGAGAATAGCTGTGCCCGCGGTAGCTATAAATTTTACTTTTCTTTTCGTCGTTATTCGGAGGACGAAGACCATCCAGTCATTGTTTGTACGAAATAAATCGAAGGGCAAGTGGTTAAAATGTAGCGCGGCCGTGGGACGAAAGCGAAGATGCGCAGACGAGATATTTGTTGAGTAGAAGTATCGAGCCAATAAATCAATCAGCTCCTCGCTTTCTCTTACAGTTGGTAATTCGAGATAAGACTTAATTACCCGCGCATTTGTCACATTACCTTCACCGATAGCTTACTTACTTTGGGAGCGTGAACAACAGGGTCTGTATGAATTATAGACCCGCTGGGAAGACGTACCTTTGCAGTTCGTGGTACAACGAAATTCGTCGAACAAGATGTCGCAGATTTTGTCGAAATCAAGAATAATGATACGTGGTCGATGGTAATTTACGTGGGTATCATGATGGGCCAGATACGATGTACGCAACGGCGTGCTATTAATCTTCATTAGGCGCACCTTTAACCCTGCGATGGCCACGCTAATTTTACTACCACGGTTCGGCGCATGGATTACACGTGTCACCCAATTAGAAACTGGAATAATTTTATGTTTCAAAGTTGTAAATAACTTGACAACGCTATAAAACGAGACTCGATTTCTTCGTTGCATGCGCCTGCGACGAGAAGAGGTGTAATCATACGAATAAGTACGCGTATGTGATTATGAAATATTCATAATCAAGGTGAAGGCTCCTTTTATTTTGCGTTGCCATCCAAAGAAAATTGTACCGCGTTTGTCAACGGGCAACGTTCTATTTTCGTAATTATTAATTCCTTTAATATTCAAACGATAAATAAAGAGTTCCTAACGCCGTTGCATTACGGAGAATTCATTAAATTAATAATATTGAGCATCAATTTATTGCTGCCGAAACGAACGGTATGTAAGCGAGAACTTTGTTATCCAGTGACTAATAATCCTCTTGAGCAACGCTAATCACTTTCATGAATGAAATAAATGAAACTTTTTCGACGAACTTTCGGCATTCAACGTGTTTTACATTGAAACGATTCCGTTTCTACCGACGATAGAAATTCTATTCGCAATAAATATTAACCCTTTGCACTCGAAGCAGTTGTAACTCGAAAACCAAGGCATTCCTTCTGATCTAGAATATTTTCATTCTACCTGATCTATTTTATCTTATGGATGTGGATTCTTTTACTATTTATACAGTATACAGAGAGAGTATACTCGTCATGCGTAAAATTTAGTTAACATTAGCTATTTTAAATAGTAATTTTAGCGAACACTAAAATGTATTCGTAAATTTCAATACGCCTGAAATATTTGGAGGTCAAGACGAAATAAAACGAACAAATAAAAAGGTATAAATAATTTCGTATACTCTGGCTAGAACTGTTGATTTTCGCGACACGCATAGATGCCTGTTTTGAAAAGAGGTCACCACAGTTAACAGGTTAAAAAAGCGTTTTAATGTTTCAGAATTCCGTTAAATGATTCCGACGTGATATTTCCGAACGGGTAGTGCTATTGGTTCTCAGTGGAAAAAGAGAGTAGAAGAAAGTGTAAATCTTTTTGATGCCGGCAGATCGGACTGGTCGCGTCGCGAGCGTTGCGTACACCGGCCGATACAGAATATGATTTATTCGTGGTTCGAATCGGGCAGATGAATCCAGCGAGCGGAACACACTCGAAAACCGGACGTAAAAACGCTGCACGACTCGTAAATTATATTTAATGGTGTGGCTTCGCATGCAGAGCCGCCGGTGGATCCTGCTTTCGCAGGGCCCTCGCCAATTGCCGGCTTCTGGTGCCGCGACTGTCGTGTTCATCGTTGGTAATTTGATTCGAACCGTACACTTGCTACACCGCACGATAATTCATAATCTAGATCGCGTCGAAGAATTATCTTGTTCGTGCTGTACGTGTCTGGGTGTACGCGCGAGCGTGTCCGTCGAGCGCGCGAGCGCGTACGCGACGAGCAAATGTGTGTGTGTGTGTGTGTCGTGTGTGCGTGCGTGTGCGCGTGTGCTGTGCATGATTCAGTGTCAGAGGCAGGAATTGTAATTTCACCGCCACGGCTTTGATTACTCGGGCCCGCGTTCCAGCTTCGAGAGCACTTACATCGATTTTATTCGCGTGCAATTATTCTCCTCGTAACAATTTCACGTTTAACCACGTCCCTGCAAAAAAATCAGCAAATCCCACTTCCCGAGACGCAGCGATGAGTCCCGGGGCAATTCCATATCATTCTTTTCGTGCGTCGCCATTTGATCCGCGAGAAACCGCGATCGCCGACTTCGAAACCGAACAGCCGGGGTTCGTTCCACTACGATTTCTATTTTAATCTTACGTTATGTTAGAACGCAAGGCTTTTATTGTTCCCCGGTGGAGAGGGGTGCGGAGGAGGTGTAGGAGGAGGGTGGCATGCGATTTCTTCAAATTCTGCGGATCTGAACGACTCATCCATTTTAATGAACTTTTCATTTGATTGCATATTTTATCGTACATCCTCCGCGCAGCCCTAATTAGAGGATAAAAACCTCTCTGATTGGTTACACCTACTTCAAATCACCGGCTCGGAATTCATTTTTGCAGATCCGCGATCAACTCGATCTTAGAGTATAACGGAACGCTAACGCTATGGCGCTGTATCGTTGAATTCTACGGAGGATGTAACGGAATATGTCCACAAATCTTGAGGCTTCTTTTCTACCGGTCTCGGTGGAGTAGTATGTACGCTGGAGCTAATAACATTGTGGTTTATACTTTGTTTAAAATAAGATGGTCGCTCGGCGACCTCTCTACATCCGAACAACGCCGTCTGCTTTTGTAAGAAACAGAACGCGAATTCTTGTCTGCGAAATTTACTTCAAACGGTGGCAGATGTTTCTGCAAGCATTTCGTGTAACGCGTGTCTGGCAAATTGGAAACTATATGATATCCGATAACCTAACTGTTTATAAAGTCTAGTTCTATAAATTTAATAATATAGTGTCTTCAAATTTCAATCTTTGTCGTTTTGT
>CM052083.1:6402436-6417250 GCA_028453745.1 Agapostemon virescens
CTCGAGTGACTCTTGCTTTTTCTAGATTGATACCAATTTCGCACGAGTAGCTCATTTTTCTTCGGCTAACATGCTCGCTACCTCGTGTCGGAGAACCATGATTTTGTACTTTGTGTCAGGAAACGGCGAAGTTTATTTTCTACACCTTTCAAAAAATGACATTCTAAGCCAGTGGGCTCGAGTGACTCTTGCTTTTTCTAGATTGATACCAATTTCGCACGAGTAGCTCATTCTTCGTCGTCTAACGTGGTCAATACCTCGTGTCGGACAACCATAATTTTATAATTTGTGTCCAGAAAAGGTACAGCTAATTTTGTACACCTTTCAAAAAATTATATTTAAATTATAAACCAGGAGACTCGAATGCTACGTATTTTTTTTTTTAGACTGATATCAATTTTGTATGATTAGCTTATTCTTCTTCTTATTCTTCTTCTTCTTCTTCTGACATGGACGTTACCTCGTGTCAGACAACCATGATTTTGTATTTTATGTCCAGAAATGATACAGTTAATTTTGTACATCATTAAAAAAATTATACTTACATTCTAAGCCAGTGGGCTCGAATAATCCTTGCTTTTTCTAAATTTATACTAATTTCGCACGAGTAGCTCATTCTTCTTCGTCTAACATGGTCGCTACCTCGTGTCGGACAAGTATGATTTTATAATTTGTGTCCAGAAACGATACAGTTAATTTTGTACACCCTTAAAAAAATTATACTTAAATTCTAAACTAGCAGACTCGAGTGACTCTCGCTTTTTTTTAAATTGCTACTAATTTCGCACGAGTAACTCATTTTTCATTGAAATGCTATTGTACAGCTTTCTGTTCAGCATTGTAATACTTATTTACCGCTTTCTTCGTCAAATATTCATTTAAAAAAAACCACGAATATTTCGAAAATAATCTCAAATGTTCGACGAAGATTCACTTTGTTTCTCCACTGTGGATTCCAATAGAAAATGTACAGTGCAAAACAGTGCAAAAATGTCAAATCTTAGGGTAGCCAAGAATAGAATTCATTATTGCATGTAGAATTGGAAAATGGATTAAAAATAACTTAACGAATCAAATGGATAGCTAAAAGCCAAGAAGTTTCTAAATTCTGCAAATTACTGTTATGCATTAGATTCATCCACGTTTCCCACAAATGCATAGAATCCACAGTCTACTAATAACAAGATCGAAGCAACTATCAATTTTATCAATCGATCCTTTCGTTAGTAATGAAGGATCCTGGCCCGAGTAGTCCCAGCAGGTCGTAACGAATGATTTCACCGATTCGTACGATTTACAATCAAATACACAGTTGCATTTCTTCATCGTGCAATCAGATTACAGTGGAACTGCATTTATCCAATTTCAAACCGTACAGAGAACCAGACAATTTACTACACTTCACTATCATTTCTTCGTTCCTGTGGCAGGAACTCGTGTCCGTGTAACTGGATATATATTCGCCTATTTGAATACATTCAGTCAATAAGTTTATACCACGAGTTCGAATCAGCAGTGTATACTGCGAGCAGCATAATGAGAGCTCGGTAATGAGCTTGGTAAACGAGGCATTCTGGCAACGTTGATTCCGAACAAAGTATTAAAAAGAAACTCAACGTTTGGGTGTCTCATGATTTAACAAAGAAAAATTTGATGGATAATGAAATCGAACCATTTTTGAGCTTGCCCAAATTTTTAGACGATAGATCACACAAATTCTATTCCGATAGAATTATGGCTCTACCCCAAAAATGGCAAAATGTCATAGACAATAATGGCCAATATATACTTGAATAAAATTCATTTTGAATAAAAGAAACATTTAATCAAGAAATGACAAAAATCTCTCAATACTTTTCCGACTATCCAATATTTATTATTTCTATATCATATAATTAAATTTCTCTAGATCCTGAAGGCTTACGCAAAACTATGTTTGCTATACTGCGTGAAATCGCTCCTAGCAACACAAGAATTCAGTAGCGAATCCCTCAACATTAAAAACAAGTAAGCCTAAAACCAAATCAATCATCCGAGTGACCCAATAATCCATGGACTGTAGGATTAACTTTTGTTTCTCGCAAACAGTTGGCACAAGTTTGTATATTACCCAACGATTTATACGATATCACGATAAGCGCGGAATGTAGCTAGGTTAGTGGTAAGTGGTTGTAATAGTAGTTTAGATGTCGAGGCTGAAGCATATAATACAAGATGCAATTTACGATCCGGTCGGGATTTAGGTGAATTTAAATAAATATCTATCTACCGATTCCGGGGCTGTGGTCGAGCAAGCGCGAGTTCGCGAAATCCGTAAAGATCGGCAATTAAGATTTGCCGCGATTGGTGTCTTTTAATTCCTGAATTTAACCCGATCGGTCGTGGCATCCGATTCGCGTGCGCGTTTGTGCGTACGTCGCGCGACTCGCAGCCATCGCTAGCGCAGCGTGTCAATTTACGATCCAGTTAGGATTCAGGTGAATTTAAATAAATATCTGTCTACCGATTCCGGGGCTGTGGTCGAGTAGGCGCGAGATCTCGAAATCCGTAAAGATCGGCAATTAAGATTTGCCGCGATTGGTGTCTTTTAATTCTTGAATTTCACCCGACCGATCGTGCCATCCGATTCGCGTGCGCGTTTGTTCGTGCGTCGCGCGACTCGTAGCCATCGCTGGCTCAGCGTGCGCGTCACCTCTTGTTCTTTTCCGGCTTGGTGCACGAGCGCACCTTTTATGTCGTTTGCTCGTCCCCTCCGTGGAGAGGAGATCTCGCGGTTATGCAAGTCCATAACAAACATCGCCAATTCTCCGGCAGATTGCCTCTTCCCGTCCCTGACCGTCAACGGTCGGGCGCGTCGCGCGTCGCGTCGCGGCGCGTCGTTCTCGAATCGGGGAGCGCTTCCATCAGTGTGCCGCCGCCGCGTCCCTTGACCGTCAATCTTTGTCCAATAAAAACGAACACGGTTCTTCTTTCCCAGACGAGCGGATCCGTAACTAAGAGTTACACATATTTAATTCCACCGTGCGGAGCAGACGGAGCCGGCGCAATCTTCCCGTTCGTTCTGCTTCCGATCCTCCGAGAGTGCCGGCTGCTGCTCCAACTGTTGACAGTCTGTCCTCCGCGTACAACCGGCAACCAAGTCGGCATTCTCTTTTTCTCAGACACGATTTCCACCTATTTCATTCACCATTGTGAAAGCGGCTTCTCTCTCGGCCACGTGTACACGGTTCACGGTCGAACTGCGAACTCGTCGATTTTCGAAGTCGAGGGAATTCAAAAATTTTTGTTTCCTTTGCATTGCGCCTCTCTTCTCATCCTCTTTCGCTCTTTCTTTCGAGTTCTCTTCTTCTTCTTCTCTCCTCTCATCTCCTCCATCTCTCTCTCTCTCTCTCTCTCTCTCTTTGTCTACCTCTTTCTCCAGGTTGGCCAGGCACCACCGCCAACGGCCTTCTACTTTATGGCGCACCTGAGATCGAGTTCCTGCGCGACAGGATTTCGCGTGATCGAGCTATTTGCATTCGTGATCGGCCGTACCCGTGGAACGACCGATAATCAATCCCATCCCGCGCTGCCACTGTCACGACACGGATAAAGAAAGTAATAAACGGAATTAGCTGTCCGTTCCTTCGGGCCTCCGAAGATCAGTCCCCTTTTCGGCGAGGATCAAACGGCCGAACACGGACGGGGACCGACGGACTGGACTCCTCGCATGTCCGTCACGAAAGCGTTCTACTAGCCGGAGCCAGCCGATGCATGATAGCGGGCCTTCGCCTGATCAACAGCATTTACGGCCGATATTGTGCTAGGTCGTTCTAAAAGTTCTACCGACGGCCACTCATAGCTGGCTCCGGCCTGTCTTGCACAATGAACCAGATCATCTTTCTGGTTGCGGAAAAATTCAAATTCGAAAGCTGCCGTCAGAAAGGTTCTACATTCTTGCTGGTCCTGTTCGTGTTTTCAATGGAACCTATTAACTCGTTCCCGTTCCACAATGGCGGACACGATCTCTCCATCTGGACCAAAATTCGGAAGACGGCGTCCAAAGGATTCCGAGGTACCTTCGGATTCAAGAATTTGTTTCAATTCGCAAATTTGTCGACGGAAAGAGTCTTTTCTTTCGACTCTACTGGGTGAGGCAAAAATACGATGGAGAAAGAACCGTGGAAAGATTCTGAAGGTAGAGGCTACACGCTTTAACGCTGAACAAATACCCGCAATTTGTGGGTATTCTAAGATATCTGTTCTACGAGGCCATCTTTTAATAAAACAATACTAAAAATTTCTGCCAAAATTACTAGATCGAGTACGCTGTCAATTTGACACATCTTAACACTTTACCGACCGGAAGTCTATTATTAGGACTTTCAATAGTTGCACTGTAATGAAGCCTAACAAACTGCTTTTACATTGTAATTTGTAACCAAATTATTAGATTACGTTACTAAGGATGTCATGCTGATCTACAATAAAAATTGCTGTCAACGTTGAGAAATTCATTGAAGAGTTTTCAATCATGGATAATGGACCTTGAAAAGTTCTGAAATACTCGCCGGTCGGTAAAGTGTTAAGCAGATCAGATGACACTCTCCCAATTGTTTATTTTACGATTATTGAAGTTAGAAAATTGCCTTCGTAGGAATTGATTCGGCATACATCTTTGTTCGATTATACTCTGTAATGGAAATCGCAAATTATCCACATACTTTAACCCTTTGCACTTCAAGAAATTTTAATTCTAAAATCGAGAAATTCTTTTTATGTAAAATAGTTGGATTCTGCATGGTTCATCTCCATGTGTGCATACAAAATTTTCGTACATGAACTCTTCAATTTTTATAGATTTCTTAACTTCTTAGGCACGATGCACCATCATTGTGGGTTTCACGGATGTCATCTTATATTACGATGCGCCACTATAGTGACTTGATCAATTAATTAATTCTATTATTAATCATTAAATTAAATTATTAATGTTAAAGTACATGCATCATATGTTTAAGAAAAATTATCATTTAATTATCGAAAATTTCATTCCAAAATTATTAAAGCTGAATTATCGAAAACTTCATTTCAAAATTATTAAAGCTGAAATGTATTAACACTTTGACTGCCATGTCACCCATATATGGGTGACAGAATTATTTGTCCATGTTTAAAAATAAATTTGTACACTAATATATTCGTGGCACTCAATTTAGTTCGTATCTAGAGACTAAAAGAAGTTTGAAGGATAACTATGTGTCAGACATTTTAAGTTTTCAATTGTTGCTGCATTAAAAAATTCATTTTCATTTTGTGGAATTTTTAAAGCTGTTCGTTGGGCAGTTAAAGTGTTAAAGCTGAATTATCGAAAACTTCATTTCAAAATCATTAAAGCTGAAATGTATGCATCACATTTTTAAGAAAAATTATAATTTAGTTATCAAGAACTTTATTCCAATGTGCTCTGCTGCACAGAGAAATAGCCCTGCGCAGAATTCAGCCGTGCCTAAGAGATTACACGCAAACATAGTTGTCTTGAATAATAGTATGTAATTTTTTGGCGTCGTTTCAGAGGAACCATTAGAGTGCTAAGTTTCGTGTTAAGAAAATATTTTTCCATAAAGTTATAATAGATAAATATAATGTTTAGCAGATGTACAATTTTCTAAAGTTCCATAAGCGAAAAAATATAGCCACTTTAAAAGCCATCGATAATGCACAAAATTTTAAATAGAATTTCTATTTCCACGAATACTTGCGCAACTAATACACGCTTCGTGCATCAACTGCTAAAATACGAACACGTAACTGTTGCATTTCGCATAAAATAATGCTTTAAAAACTAACGATGGCTCGAAAGAATTAAATTCCTAAATTGCCTTCTCCGACGCGGACGAAGCACAGGAAATAGGATAATAAAACAGCGTGAACAGAGCGCACGATTGATACAAATTAATCGTCGTCGTAGTAATTGAAACGCGTAAAGCATCATTATCGTATATTCAATTCACCGTGCAGAGATTGTCTGGCGCACTGTAATCACGATTAACAGAATAAGAAGAAAAATAAATCACATATGAAAAAAATCGCGTTGGTGAACCAATTACGTTGGACGTTCGAAATGGCGGGCGGTTGTTCGATCTTCGAGCAGCGATTTCATACAGTCGCGAAATTAGCGGAACACCTTGAACAACTCCAGCTTAGTGTGAACTGAATATCGTGTTTTTTCTCGGTGCGATGGCAGCAAGGCGTGGCAACGTTAAAGTAAAACGAAAACGAAAAAAAGGCAATAATGATGCTTGCTCGCGAAAGTACTTTATTTTTGCCGGCTCGCTCGGATTAAATTTATATCGTATACGGTATCTTAGCAGTTGTCCTCGAGACGAGCTCACTTGAAATTTACGCTGGCTGTCGAAAGAAGCAAAACGTATCCCGACGCGGACATCATTTAGAAATTTTATGTCAGCCAGTTCGCATTGAATTTATACTTGTAAAGCAAAAGATGACAGTCCCATGGAGAACACGACCAAGCGAAACGCTTCGGCGAGAGCCAACGGTATTGACACCGAGAGGGCGAAGAAACTGCAGATAAATCAGAGTACGGCGGGAAACAGTTTCGATAAATCCAAAGGACTTTCAGGGACAGGATTAAAAGGTTCCCGTTACTTCCTGCGTATTTTCTGCGCTCGAAGCATCCTTGCGCGCTAAGGTTTATTGCAAACAGCCACGGCAAAAATCGTTTGATGGACACTTTCGTGCGCGGCAACATAATGGAACGTAAAACGCAATTGATCGTCCTTGCGAGATTTATTCGCGATTATCCGCGTATAATGAAATATCGCGTTCATAAATCGATAGAAAAACGTTTGGACCTTAGGAAGCCGGCTGTCGTTTACGCGGCAGCCAATTTACTCGAGATCCACGTTTCTGTTCGACAGGAAAAATCCAAGTTTTACGGCGGTGTCCGATTAAAATCGTACAACTTCGGACGAATTGCGCGAAGAAACTTGTCGTCGAGTAAAAAGTCACGGTTTCCTCTACAATGCAATTTTATTAATGCCGAAGGATACTTTAAACACGCGTACACGAATAAATATCGACGGAAATTAGGCAATCTTTCTAAACGTCCGAGCGTTTAATTTGTAAAGCTTTAATTTATGACAGCATAAATATTTATAGAGACATAAAACCGCGTTTCACATGTAATTATTAAGTAAATGTTCCGTCAACTCTGCACTTTATGACACGTTTACCCAGAGCGTTTAATTACCGGTTGCAGTGGCTTTTTGTTTCTCGCAGCTTCGTGAAATGAATTCTTGCAAGGCTGTGGCCACAGACCGTTCGAACGTGTCCGATTCGTTGGCGCAATTCTGTATCGTCCGCGAACGTGGCTAGAGGCCTTTGTTCGAAACGTTTGGCGATTCCATTCCAGACCTAGCTTTACGGCTTCCGGCGGCATTATAGAACGTTGCATCTGGGAAAATCGCGAACGTGCGCGCCTACCAAGCATCTACATTTAACCCGTCCCGAATAAACCTAGTAACGCCGTCTTAATGTATCGTTGACAGACACCTCATTGCTCAACGCAACACAGCGCCACTTCAATTTGTAATTCTGTTTGCAGACTATTCGAATTGGCTGGTGAGATTTTAAATTCTCACCTGCCAACGTGGCTCAATTAACGTCGCCGTCCCATAATCGTTTCAAGATGTTCTATTTCTATATAGCCGACACCGCGTTACATTCGTTGAACCATCGGGTTAACCGACTACCCTCGGGAATAATTGTTGGACGCGGCATCGAATTTTTAACACCCGCCATAAATAGACTTTGTTGTGTAGATAATTCGAGGAACGATGCTTTAACGTTTCAGGAAACGCGAGCAACTGCTGAAGACATCTCAGCCGCGGTCGCTAAAACAAAATTTTCGACGATTATTTTTAGATGACCGAGCTGCAAAACTTGCTGTAATATTCCGCATTTGCATTACCGTGGCCATGTTATTCTTAGTGCATAAATAAATACACGTCGTTGCATATTGGTCAAGTATTACTCAATATTTTTATCGTTTGATAATGCGTGCAGGTTTCGGTGGAACAGTCGAAGGACAGGTTGGATGTTATTCAATCATATTTTTATAATCGTCAATTTTTAGACGAAGAAGGTTACAATACTTGTCGCAGATGCTTGTTATTAGCCTAGTTCGTGTTATAGTTAACGATTATATTTTTATTATAATATTGTATATTCTTTCGTTGAATAGTGTTTGCAATTTTTAGGGAGTTGTAGAAGCAGGTTACATGTCATTGAATTGAATTTTTATATCCGGTCGACAATTTTTAGGCAAAAAGGTTCCAATACTTGTCACAGAAACTTGTTATTAGCATAGTTCGTGTTATAGTTAGCGATTATACGTTCATTATAACATATTCTTTCGTTGAACAATGCTTACAATTTTTAGGGAGTTAAAGAAGCAGGTTACATATCTTTGATTTCAATTTTTATATCCGGTTGACAATTTTTAGGCAAAAAGGTTGCAATACTTGTCACAGAAACTTGTTATTAACCTAGTTCGTGTTATAGTTAGTAATTATACGTTCATTATAATATATTCCTTCCTTGAACGATACTAGCAATTTTTAGGCAGTTGAAGAAGCAGGTTAAATGCCATTGAATTAAATTATTATATATGTAGTCGACAATTTTTAGACAAACAGGTTCCAAAACTTGTCACAGAAACTTGTTATTAGCCTAATTATTTTTATATTCAGCAACAATGCGTTTATTATAATATATTCTTTGATTGAATAATGCCTGCAATTTTCAGGGAGTTGAAGGACAAGTTACACGTGATTGAATTAAAATTTTTAGTTCGTTTCGCCTTCGATCATCGAGCAAAGAAAATGTTCGCACCTACAGAGGTTCTTACTATCTCGAAATGGAATAACTGTCAAAACAAGAAACTAGTTGCCACGAAATGCACAGTGACAGACACGTGAAAGGATAACCTTTTAAATTGTACATTAACATTATCCACGGTAATCGACTTTCATTTGTTTAGACGCGCTCTACAGTGCTATGGACGAGGAATCAGCTTGAACTCTTCGAGCAATCCTTTAATTAGATCCATTAATTCGAACATGCAATTACTGATCGGACGGCAACGCTTTTGATGTCAATTTTTAACTAAATGGAAATAGACGTTACGACATTTCCTCCGTCCTTTTTAAATGACTTATTGAAATTAGAATCGGGTCGATACGTGCATCAATTAAACTAATTCTGCAATAATATGTAAATATCACGTTTCCAGTGGATCCAGTGCGAAAAGAAGGCGTTACTAAAAAAAATAAGAAATTCTTTCTAATTTTCCTTAACACTTTAACTGTCGTACTAACAACCTCAAAAATTGTACTAAATAGTTATACTTCAATCTTTTGGTATTCATCAGACATCAACTAAATTTAGTGCAACGAATATATTAACGTTCAAATCGATTTTTAAACATGGACAAATAATTCTGTCACCCCTATATGGGTGACATGGCGGCCAATATGTTAATTTGTTAATCCCTACGATTTATTTAATAGTATCAATGATTAGATCTTCTTTGGCATTCGTAATATCCTAGAAGAAGCAGACATTTTATATCTGTCGTACACCAATATGTTCTCCAATACATATACATTCGCGACAAACAGAATTTGATTTGTACACAAAGAAAATAAATAATACACATATTTACAAAATTTACATTAACGTTAAACCTACCACAGCGGATCAAGCGACCCTTTTCAGATGCTTTATTTCACAATCATCAAACTAACAAAATCACGTCGACACAATTCTTTCGATTCAAACGATATATCGCGATAAAAACCGAACGAAACGAATAAGTTAAATCTGCAATCCTTACTAGTCAATTTGAATGCTAGATAGATGTAGCGTTATATTGATCCTTTGCTCTATGCCAGTGAATGGATTTAATTTTCGCCCAGTCTATAGTTCACAGCAGACTATAGTTCGGTCACCCGAATCTCTGCACCGAACATGTCAAGATTATGGGCTGTTTAATGCTAAGTAGAATTACTATTAATTTTTAAAGGATCGCGGAGCCTCTATCGCAGTGGCAGGGACAAACTTCGAACGTAATAACTTTCCTTAACGCATCAATGTTTCACAAAGAAAATTCACGTGTTCGATGGAAAAACGTCAGTCTCCTAAAGGTTAATATGTCACGGAAGAAGAATAGAACGTGGCTAGAACCGTTTCCAGGGATTCCTCGAAAGCGTAATTCGACGGTCGATAGGTTTTCCAGAATAAAATCCGATCGTGCCAAAGTTTGACAGGCTTGTGAAACAGGCCTCCGCGAAAGATATAAGGTACCGTCGTAATCGCGTCGAAACCTCTGGGCGATGCTCTTTATTTAAAATGTGCTCTCGGTTGCCCAAGACCGCTCTCGCCGGTTGATTTTCACGTGTAAAGGTTGGAAGAAGCATGACCGTTGGCATCTGCACGCGCGAACTATAGCCGGTTTGTTATTACACACCAACACGCCGACTTGAATTTTCACTTATGCAATATGACTTGCAACTCGCAACACACGAGTGTTGTACTTTGATCCGCTAACAACCGGCGGCAACTCCAACGTTATACAGTGTCTATTTTCGAACGTTGTACGCGCCTGTTTCCCCGGCATAGAGAGACAGAGAGAAAACAGACGAAAGAGAGAAGAAGAGTCCGCGGAGCGCTCTCGAACAGTCGATTATTTTCACGGTCACGTAACCGGCTTAATAACCAGCGGCTCTTAAATACAAGAGCCATCGGATTCGCCGTGATTTCGCCCTTGCCGCGCGCGCGAGGCTAGAAACGCGCGAGTGCAATAGTACTCGTTTCCGATTCGCAAACTTTCGAACACGGAAGTCAAATTCTTGCGAAGTAGAGTTTCTCTCACAGGCGTCAACTGGAAAGCAGTCGAATGGTCAAGCGAACGTGCTAAGAGAATAGAAGTACCGAACAGAAGCAATATGGACGCAATGCGATATGTCCATTCTACCTCGCCAAATTGTGGTGCCAGTGGATTTTTGAGAATCTTCCGATTAGAACCAGCCGAAATGCGGTCGGTCTGTGTATCTCCTGAACATCTTCAACAAGCCGTTAAGCCTGAATATCTCCAACAAGGACAAAGAAAGTCTAGTCACTGTTATTGTAAAATAATAAGACGTAGGCCAAGAGGTTCGTCGGAAAAGTCTGAACAACCTAAATGGGAGTACGTTTCAGATAGATAAGACGGCAATAACGGATTTCGAAGTTGCACCGTCACCCTTTTATTTGACACAGTAAAATCGAATTAAATGCCGCCATCTCGGAAACATTGTACGGTGAAGTCGTTTTAACTGCTCGAAAGCTACAGGATAATTGCTACGGTGTCGCCTCCACTGCTGTTTCGCACCCGAGGCGATGGCATTTAACGCAACTTTGCTGTTGTTCTATTCTATTTTCCTTGTCTTTCAGGATAAAACTCCGGCGAGAGCTCGAGGCATAAAGCGGCAGAGGAACGGCGAGGTCGTGCAAAGTTAGGTGCAACAGACTTAGCAAATTCGAGTTAACACCGCTGTAAGACGGGTCCGTTTCGTTCTGTCATGCCGGCAGCGCCGTCATTTTCTTTCGGCCGGCTCTCGTCTCACCTTTTACCGTTAATATTCAAATTGTACAATGCCCACGGACTGATCTTTCCCAACGAAACTCGCCGACGGACCCGTGCTAACCGAACGAAATTGCGAACGTTACTACCCGCGAAAATGTTGCTGCTTTACACTGTTTCGTAGCAGCAGGTCACGATTTATGCTCACGATGCACCTTCTCGCGAATCTAGCCTGCCATCACATTATTTCAGGAGCCATCTTTCCATTAAGTCCAGGTTAACCAGTGGGTCGTGTACGTCACGCTCATATTTTTCATTCATAGCTCTGATAGTCTGCGGGGGGCACGCCTGCGAAGATTGGCCAATATTGAGGGGATGCGCCCCCCCCCCCTTTTAAAAATCGCGAAAAATTGAGGAAACATTTTTGGATCAGCGATTCTTTTGGAATTTTTGGTTACACGTTTCTAGACGCGTAGGCAGTGTGCATGCCAATTTTCAGCTCGATCCGAATCGAATTACGAAAAATGTTGAGATCGGTGGAATCCGGCAACCCCCAAACTGATATTTTCTGAGGGGGATAGATATCGGTCGAAAAACTGAGTTTCCCAGATTCTTTTCTAAATCTGGCTAGAAGTAACTGGCCATGTGGATTTTAACAGTCACCGTACAGAAAATATCTTTAATCTATAATAGTATTGCTGTTTCAAAGCTTCTATATTTGATTAGTATGTTAAAAAGTTATTTTTAACGATTCTAAAAACAAAACAATATATCAGATGGTATTTTCTGTGTAACAAGCGTTTAAAAATGAGCAAGGTTTATTGGATCTCGAATACGCAGCCAAAAGTTAATTGCAATGTTTTTAAAATTATATTTCTGCGTTAACTGGGATGGCACAGATTGCAGAATTTGGCAGCAAGCGAATTCTATGAAACATTAAAATCTGACAACTGTCATAGTCCATCAATCTACAGTTTAGCTCGTCGCCAATTTTGAACTGTTTCATCTTTGTTGCATTATTTTTCCATCATTTATTTTTTATTAATGTTATACCTGCAAACAGAGCGAATAGCTTGTCAACAAATACTTATAAAGACATTTTTTCCCAAAGCATTGTTAAAAATTAAATATTACATTTATTCCGTAACAGTTCTAAAAATGATCAAGTTGGTTTTCATCTTTCAGAAATGTTTATTTGTTCTTTAGAACATTTATTCGTGTACCATAACGTAAACGCCACATTGGCAAAACTAAACAGTCTTTCCGGCCAACTTAATTTAGCGTACGTGTCACTCGAATGGTTTTAATATGTTCGCGTCAAATTAATCTTATGCATGTTGTTATTTGAAATCGTAATATACATTACGATATTCATTACGCGAACATCTGCCACCTTTATTTGTTATTCTTTTTCGTATTTTACACAGGTGCTGTGTTTAGCCTTTCATTGCGCGACACATTAAACGCTGCGCGGTATTTAAATTCGATGCAGAGCTAATAATGTAACAACTATCGATGTTTATCTTTCAGAATTTAAACGATCGAGATTAACTTTTTTTGCTGAAGCTTCATCGATGAACGGAAGAATACACGTTCCTGCACAAACACGTTTACCATCGATGAATAAATTGTCTGTCCATGTAACGCAAAATTTTAGTTTCGATATTTTGTCAATTTTATGCGAACTGTTCAGTATTTATACCAATGATCAACGAAATATCTATCTGTGTAATAGGACAATTTTATCGCCATATTTTATATGCTCAAACATTCCTTCATAATGTACATTTTCAAACATACTATGATTGATGTCTAAAATAAAACCTATCAAAAAGTTTCAGAACTTCTTTTAACACGTTAAGCGCCACGCCGAATTTCTGTGCCGTTCCGTTCAAGCCACGGTTAGCCGTCAGGCGGGCCTTGCCGGGCCGCTCGCCGATAGACGAATCAGAGTATAAACAGTCGGGTAACGTAACGCGCGCCGCGATAGCAAAACGAAAAATCTGTCGCCGGTCCGTAGGGACCGACGAGGCCTGAACGGAAAGTCTAGCGCCGATCCCTAGGGACGCTTAATGTGTTAACAAAACAAAAATGATAGAGGAAGCAGGATAATAATGATACAAATCAGTTTAAGTGGCGTTTTAAACTTTCCAGTACATACCTGAATAAAAAAGTGAAAAATCGTGACCCTTTCCTTCACAATTCTGCCCAACGACAATTGTTTTTTAAAAAGTTATTAGTCTTCAAATAGTATTCACTCAACATTGAACCTACGCCAGATCATAAAAATTCACTAGCATACATTGTCTCATAAAAATGAGAAAATTTAATTCATTCGTATTCTGTGCAATTTTTATGACAGTAGATGATGGAATAAAATAATGGAATAGTTTCAATGATTGTAAAATAAAAATCTGACAACACTCGTTTGACGCGTGCAATTTCCGCGGAGTAAGTTACAAGTTGCACAGAGTTGCAGAGGGTTAAGCAGTGGCTGCCACGAATGTTCGAGCGTGTAAACAATATTCCAGTGGTTCCGGATGACCCAGAAAGATTTATTGAAACAAAGATCAATTTGTTGCGGCGAACTCCAATTACCGGAGCCCCTACCACCGGCTAAACGTCAGTTTCGGATGGGCGATTTATCTCGCCGGCGCAGATCCGCGCAGCGATTACATTCCATCCATCTTCGTCCGTGAACTGAACTTCTCATGCTCGACGGTGCGATCTTCATCGCGTTATCGCATGCAACTTACGTCTACGTCGGGGAGAGACCGGGAATCCGTGGCTCTCTCCATTCCTCTTTATCTGCGAATCAGATTGTACACCACGGACTCTTTCGCACGCGCTTTGAGCCTCGCTTTGAGACTCGCTTACAAAGCGAGTGTCGCGTCTGACGCGCATTAGGTGCTCGAGAGGATGCTACTGTCGCCGTGCATAGTTGCAACTACGGATGGGATCAAGTTCAATAAGATTCTACGAACCCGAGTCGATTTCAACGCGAGGGGGCATTCCAAATCTAGAGCCTTCAATTTTATACGATTCGTGAAATCTAAAGTCTGGAGACAAAATTAAGTGGACACCGTTTACGTACTGACAGCTTTCATACGCGTGTTTTCGGATTGTACGAATCTGATTTATCGAGGTGTTCATCCTTAACAAGTTGAATGCTATGTCAGTCCCTGGGG
>CM052083.1:6427250-6438710 GCA_028453745.1 Agapostemon virescens
TTATAACATTTATATTGCGTTGCAATAAATATTGTAAAATTAATATAGCAAATAATTATATGCACCGCAACTGCACAAGTGCATTTCAGAGTTCTCCGACCATCTTCGTGGAAACGTTATAACATTTATATCGCGTTGCGATAAATATTGTAAAATTGATATAGCAAATAATTATATGCAGCGCAACCGTATAAGTGCATTTCCAAATTTTTTAAAATATCTTCGTGGAGACGTTATAGTAATTAAAGAAATATTAAGATTGGGTCAAAAACGGAGAATAAATTTAATATCATTTTAATTTTCTGTGAAGTATGCGTGAAGTTTTTGAAACTGTAAAATAAATTTTCGGTAGAGAAGAAAAATATAAAATAGATAAATAACAAGTTACAATTAAAATTAAAAATGTGAATAAAAGAGTCAATATATAGATATGATTTGAGATTAGAAGAATAAAATCATTAGTAGTAGTCGATTATCTACTATAAATTGATTTAAGATACCATTCCATGCATCGCAACTGCACAAGTGCATTTTAGAATTTTTTTACCGCCTGCGTGTAAATATTATAGCACTTGTATTATGTCGTGTCATTGACAAGTGGAAAAATGAAAATACTTTTGCAAATAAGTTTACGCATCGAAATTGCACAAACGCAGGATTGATTTATATACTATTAAATTATCAATTTAGTTTTCCCAGAAAATGCACTCCAACAAACGATCACCAAATATGTTTCGAAGCGTCACATTATAACTTACAAGATAAGCAACAAAAAACTTATTTTTAAGTGCTAAACCTTTATCAGTCGATATTGCAGTGTTATCTCGATCGAATTGCACCGTTTAAATTATGACAGTCTCTTGATAAGTATGTGAAACCGATAAAAAAGTCACTTATTATGTAATGATAAGAGCAGTAAGAAATGGTTGGCTCGAAACAGCGAATTCATACAACCTCGAAAGATTTGTAGTAAAATTTACGGATCAGTACATTTCTTAACAATAATACTATTCTGATGAGATAACGACTCGACAATGGTACATTTAAAAAAAAAAAAGAATGTACTTCCTAGTATTAATACAGAACAGAACGGTATCAGTTGAATCAGTTTCGTATCTACGCGTGTACTATACTGTTCAAAACAATACGATCATTCGTGCATCGTTCCGACATAGAATTTAATACTAAAATAATTGTTCTATGGAATCATGAAACAAGGAAATAATTGTAATCGCTAAACTGTGGAACTTTACATTCATTGCAAACAAGGACCGCAACGAGAGTCTTACTTATTTCTATTTTACTGCAAGTAAACGTTGCATAATAAAAATATCAGTATCTCGTGTTATCTTATGTAAATAATAGTTACATCGATCAAAGTTGAATGAATGCTATTACTTCAAGCTAGTTTCCTTAATATTTCACTTGTTCTTTCTAACGATCAAAACGTTTAATTGTAACTAATAAACGCGGTTGAAAAGATTTTGAAAAGTGCATCGCCTAAAACAATACATATATGTATAAAACGTTCGTATAAAAAAGACCATAACAGATAAACAATTATGAACAATCTAAAGAAAACAAGAAATTTGTAATACAGTAACCGTACGTTTCACAGTGTCGTCTTAGAAGATAGAAAATTTAAAAAACCGCTTTGTAAGCACATATTAGACTGTACACTGATATTGCACCACTACCACGAAAGAAAATGTATGCTGGAAACATGACACGTGTCATACTGCGATAATTTATCATGGATGTTCGAAGAAACTTATTTAGTAATAATTATACTAAAACTAAACAGAAAGAAACTGTAGAAAGAACGAGTAATATTATTCTTACAATTTTATCAAGATACCATTTCGACAATGACGTCAATAGATAAGATTCTAACATTACAATTTAATTTATTGTTGCTTTTCTCGCAACACTGTCAGGCCGCTGATTGTACTATAATATCCAGAACAGTGTGGCAATATTTCCACAATATTTTCGTTTACTTTGAAGATTGCTTGGCCAACTATAGACCCGCAGTTAAAGTTATACCCTACGAGACACCAAGTTGCTTAGGGAAATTATATAGTAACTCGATACACATGATACAGTATCGTAATATCGTAATTACGCGGTATATTTAAGCCAGAGTGCTCAATATAGATAACTATAGATAACTAAGGTCGAAATTATTATTTCAGAATTTTCTAACATTCTTAATCCATTACTGAAAAATTTGTAATGAATCATTCAACGCTGACAGCAATTTTTATTTTAAACCAACAAGGCATCCTTAGTAACGTTATTTAATAATTGCGTTAGAAATTGCAATGTTAAAGTAGCTTTTAAGCTTCGTTTTGATAGATTACAATTATAGAAAGTCCTATTAATAGGACTTGGTAAAATATTAAGCAAATGAGACAATAAATAAACTAAACAAAAAGTTCTGCTGGTATAATATTACAGTTTCAAAATCTGATGCACATATTTGCACATATTATATGATACATCATATTGCACATTTCATACGAAAAGGATGTTCGAAAACGTTTCGTGAGGTTCTATTTTAATTTTCTTGAAATACTGTTGAAATAAATATTTTTTAGAAATTAGGTTCTAAAAATGCAACAACTATAGATCGATAACGAAATGATAAAAAGGTGTACGTGCATTTCTCCGACCGACTGTATTCGCGAACGGTAGCCGTCGCCGCGTTTTCGTTCCTGTGAACTTGAACTACAGCAAGAAGAAAGAAATATGCCACGAACGAGACTGTCCTAATGATTCTTAATGCCTTGTGCATACATTTATAACGGCGACATCAGCATTGTAGTCACGCAACGCCAGTTACTTTGTGCGTTGCAAAGAGATACGCGAATGTGTCTCTCTGTAATCTATGCGACGCACACGGAATGCGCTTGACGGAAGTGTTAGTTGCTGTTACACGAGCAATCTAAAGGGATCGGCGAAAAGGAGAATAAAGCTAACATTCTTTGCATCCGAATAATTAAAAAGATGACAAAATTCTGACGAAATTTCGAAGGTGCAATCCGTTCCATTTTCTTCGACATCTTTTAATTTGTTAAATCGATCGTGTAAGTCAAAATAGTCGCTACTAAATCGTCGAAAATCGAACATATTTATAAACGCAGTAAAATTCGCATTACGACAAAATAGGAAAATTAGAAACATTTCGATTTGGTTTGGATATCTCGCAACGAATTATCTGCAATCTAGAAACGATCTTACGTACATCTAATTTTTGTTCGGACTTCATTCATCATTAAAAGTCAATCCTGCCTTCTCGCGCTGCCGATTTTAGATTGTTCCACGAAGCCAACGATTTCGTAACAGAATACTGAACGGCATCGGATGAATTTGAGTAAAGCCAATATGGCGGCTGCGATAGACTTCGCGCGTATAAGGTGATGAAAAAAAAATTAGTTAAAAAGACCGTACGCATTTATCCTTGTGGCGGTAAACAAGCGATCGTATAATTACTCTACATTTTCCCACGTAAAATACATATATGTATACAATCTTTTTTAATAGATCGCCGATCACGTTGCATCGAGAGGCTGCCGTATAATTTCGTCTCGGCAAAAGAAGTCTAGTAATTTTTCTGGAGGTTTCGTAGGAGATGAGAGTAAGAGCGACATCTTTCGGACGTGTTTCATCATTTTGGATTGCTATGCGAACCGATGGGGAAAAAAAGATCGGGCAAAGAGATGCGATTCCGATGCCGGTAAATACGCGCGGCATACATCGTCCGCCAGTCGTTCGTGTCGTACACGTGCCTACAAATAGAGATATGTGTATCGTCGCAACACCGCTTCCCAACACACAGACAAAAAGTGGTTTGACATTGTGTTGCGTAAGTCATTTTTAAACGATAGAAGATACGTCAGTTTAACTTGTGGCAATGAGTCGCGGAAAACTATGCATGCGGCCAGCTCGTTTGCACGTAATTTACGTGCCCGTACGCCGACTCGCGACGTACAAAGAAACTTTAATGAACGATTAATTAACGACGCCTAGGGAACGGCTAGGCCGCTGCTAGATTTATTAGCCCGCTCAATTTATCGAGGCACGGCACAGCCACGCCGTGAATCCGTGCCCGAACTGTCTCCCGGGCGAAATTGCGAATTTCGCGGTGCCTCGGCGACCGGCTATCCCTCTCTCTCTCTCTCTCTCTCTCTCTGAATTGCAAATTTCTTTCTAAGCAAGGAGAATGCTATTTTCCGATGTGATTGACAAGCGTGGCGCCCGGCCGGTAGAGGAACTACGAAATATATCATTTTAAAAGAACGCGCGGCGAATGGGAATTTATCCGCTTGGGACGCGAGCTCGTTAGGCTGTTGATTTTTTAAAATTACCGTCGAAATGCAAGTTTCTTTATTTCATCACTCTTTTCCTCCTCGCAGCGAGAATTTGTTGCAACAAATTTGATCGATCGCGTACGGAGTATGTTAGAAATTGTGATTAGGAAAGAGATATCGACTTTGTAAGGACTTATTCAAAATGGCGGAAAAACTGAGGGCGAATGGAATTGATTGATTGTAGAACTTTGGAATAGTTAATGATGTTTTTCTGTTTGTTGATTGGAACTTTGTATCGTGTCGCTTCAACTTTTTTGTAAAACTGCAATGTGAACGGGTAATTTGTATCACGCAACAGCTACGGAGAATCGTATTCTTTTGAACGGATGGTTGAGAATGACGTGAGTGAACTTAATACGTTTTCTGATATCGCAATTTTCATAAATTTCCATTTTCGACTTTGATTCGTCGTTTTCTTTTGTAATTCGAACTTCAAGTCCGTTTGGCCTAGAATATTTTCAGAAAGTCTACTCTCGACACAATTTTCACTTTTTCAGAGCAGAATAACCGTTTCTACGTAACTAGAACTTTCTTCTACTTTCAGGACGGTAAAGGTCTCCCATTTACAGGAAAACACGTGTAAAATAGAAGTTTCAGTCGGTGTCTGGCAATTTATAATAATTTTCTTCATGTAGAAGAATTAAAAGATTAATAGTAACTGACTAAAAAGTTCGAAAATAAATTAAATGGACTGATAACGAAGAGAAAATTTTTATTTTAAGAAAAGTGACAAATTTATAATAATTTTCTTCATGTAGAACAGATAATAGTTAAAAGATGAATAGTAACTGACTAAAAAATTCGAAAGTAAATGAAATGGACTGATAGTGAAGAGAAAATTTTTATTTTAAGAAAAGTGACAAATAGAAAATTGAACTTGTTACAATCGATGCGTTGAGAATGGAAATGTTTGGAGCAAACAGTGGCTGTGATTATCTAATAGAAGTATTTTTCATTTCCTCATTCTTGCATGCCTCGTACTTCTATTTTTTAATGTATGTCGTAAATTTCCAGTAACCGGCCTTGTTTTTCTTTCAAACAAAGTCTGAATCTGTCGCTACGATTATAAACAGGTAATATTATTAACTCGTGATGTAATAGAAATACCACAATGGACAAAGTACATTTTCAAATTAACTTTCGTTTCGCCTGTCTTGCGATGGTACAATTATTTACAACCACTGATAAAACGTTATCGCTAAAAAGTGTATACCATGTTTAGCCTGAACAAATAATTTATTTCACTCCGGTATTATTAAAAATAATTTGAAGCTCCTAGCAGCAATTAAAGAATACTCGAGTCTCCGAAAACGAAAGTATTTACATTCAATTTGTAGAATTTTATAAACTAATAATCTAAAGGCACTATAAATTTCGTTACTCGTTACCGATACGCGATAAGTTACTGTTAAAACGTGTTGACGTCGACTCGACAATTTATTGGTTAAAAATAAATCGTTTCGTGTTCATTCACTCACCGACTATTTGCAACTTCCATTAAAGCAGACAGTGCACACTTTGTGCAATTACAGTGTGCAAAAGTGCATAATTCAAACGGCGACACACGTTTCTGTTTCCGTTCGAGCGGTGCCAACAAGTTAGTGATCGAATACCCGTAAAAATGCGACGAATAAAGCACAATAAATCACAGGGATCTTCTAGCAGTCTTTCGAGCAACATGTTCGCCGTGAGATGAACATTTGTTGCAAATGTTCATAAAAATTCATGAAATCGAACAGAAAAATGCAGTCTCACGCGTTTGAATATCATTTGAATGGTTTAAGAAGCAATTATTGTGGATACTCATTGAATTCATTTTCAACGTGCATATTTAACCTGGCGTGGGAAATGATAATGGAACCACGTATTCATACTCCGCCTATCGATACGTACCACAATTGCATTTAAATGTTGTGCACGACTCCGACGAAACTGACTCATTGTCAGGCGATCCTTCGTCGGCAAAAACAAGGAGCACATTTCAATTACGGTGTCATTTTAAACGGCCATTCGTTTTTATCGCATTTTTTTAGGTGCAATTGTTTGTTCATTTGTGGACAGTGCATTGTTACAAATCGTTACTAGAAAATACTTATTTACCGATAAGAAGCAATCGATCTACTCTCCGCGAAAAAGGAAAACGTAATGAAAATGTAAACGAAGAATGTTTAACCATTATAAAAACCATATCAGTAAAAAATGAAAGTTGAACATTGCTTTGAAGAAATATTTTTAGCAAACTCTGTCATCGTTGTGTTATCAGTCACGGTATTAAATCATTGGACATTTTATATTTATAATATGTTTATAAAATTTATATGAAAGAAGTTCGACAATTTATATCATGGACAAGTTTAAACAAAGAAATTAACAACTTTCCAAATATTACAATTTTAGTTGTACAGCGTATCGGTAACTACATTTAATTAACCTTAATTATACAAATGACAAGGTTAATTTTGTGTATTGTTTCTATAAAAATCCGAGAGGATCGCCGAACAAGGGAACAAATAATTTGGGGACATAAAAGGATAACCATATAGTTATCCCATTATGCGAAAGCGGAACAATAACCTTGCATCCACCAGCGTTTCAAGAATGCTTAAACTTAATGGAAACGTCATGCATAACGACCCGTTGTATAAATTTTGCATAAATTTATATGTTAACTGTAAAATCTGATTATGAGAAGAAGAGAAAAAGACTCGGAAAGAGAGTTTTAAACGCTCCCGCGTATCACGAATGGATACGCCGGGCATCCTGAAGGTCGTTCCAAGGACGTTACAATCAAATTCCCCGTCAGCGATTGTTCCCTTTGCATACGAATCTGCATGTAAACATACACCAAGGTAATGCATGCTCATTCAATGGCTATGGTTCTCCATTAAATCTTGACGTTTAAATCGCCTTATCATTTTTTGTTAAATTGTGCTTCAAAAGTTGCGAGGGAGAGACGCCGGCTTTATCCCCGCCTTAATTGACAAAAACTTGCTTGCCACGTTGCTCCTTATCGTGGATCATTTTATTATTGAGTGTGGCTACTTATCAACCTTCCATAAGTTAAACGCATAATTTTAATAAAATATGCAAGAGTAAGTAATAACTTCCTGTCGATAAAATAAGCTTTTCTTTAGGCGAGGTACTTTTTCCTTTTGTACAGCTATGAGTAAGTTTCATATTTGCTCAATCGATGTAGTTACGGACAAAATATTCGTCAGCAGATAGACAATATTTTAGTTTAATCTTTCTCTGCGATACAGAACATGAATTAGAAATAATTCTGGTTAATTTTTACATCATATTTCGACTTTTTCCCTGCATCAATACGCATGAACAGTTTTAAATGCCATACAGAGGAACGTAATCGTCAGAAGAGGTTAGTTATATTAACCCTATGCACTCCAAGCAATTTCAATTCCAAAATCGAGATATTTTTTTGACCTAGAATAGTTAAATTGTACTTGATTCATTTACTTTCGTGCATATGAAATTTATTACTATTATTCGTACGCAGAATACTTGAATTTTTACCGATTTCTTAATTGCATACACAATGATGTTAAAGTTGTTCTGAGTAATAGTGTGGCAATTTTTAATGTCGCCTCAGAGGGGTCATTGGAGTGCTAAGGGTTAAAGATATGGCAAATAATACACACTCTCGTGATTTCTTATTTGCATCAACAATCCTAAACATCGCACAAAGGAATGCAATCTCCAGAAGAGGCTAGCCAAAATGAATCTCCTTCAGACATTGGTACAGAATTTCAAAGAAATAATGACACCCAACACCTAAAACACCAAGCACAAAATGTCTATTAATGATATAACAAATAATACACAATCTCGTGATTTCTTGTTTGCACCAACAATCCTAAACATCACACAAAAGAACGCAATCTCCAGAAGAGGCTTAGCCAAGATGAATCTCCTTCTAGCATCGGATCGGAATTTCAAAGACACAATGGTACTTAACGCCGTAGGATCTTCGTGATCAATCGTTAAACAAATTGCACGTGGAGTTTCTTTCGCGGCAGCGTCCGATGGGATAGCTTTTAAGGCGTTTTGTTTTATCTGTTTTCCATGCCGTACCCTTTGAGAACGCGTCGGTTTTATTGGACTGTTTGCTGCTGTCGAATAAAATGCTAGTGTTCCGGCGTTAAGAGCCGTCCTTGCTGTTACTTCGAGCAAGTGTCAAACGGCGTTATTCGATCCACGTTGAAAGTACTTTATGTTACATGACAGTTACAAGTTCTCCTGCTACGACCGAGTTCCACAGCGAGGCTGACAGCGAGAGGGCAACACTTTGCTAGGCATCTTCGTAGAGGGTTCGCGGGTAGCTAATTATTCCACGGGCTATCGGTCAGCACGTTCCACGGCCGGCATACTTCACCGCTTAATTACCGGCGACGCGAACAGCCCAGGAGAGGATTAATTAGAGAGAGACAACGAGTTTTCTCGGTGGCCCGCGTTGTATAAAAAGTAGCGCAATTAACGGCCGCCGCGGAGGAACCGAAGCATTCCGATATGTCATAAACGGACACCTGTCGCGCGGCAAACAGGTTTTGTTTGCAGCGACATACAAGATTCGTACCAATTTCCATTCCGCAGCTATCGATTTTCCTCCATAGCGATTTCTTTGTTACAAACAAACATCGTATCCTATTTCACCCGGCGTTGACGAAACCACTGCGCCGGAAGTTGTTCTCGCTCCAAAACGACATTTTTCGATCTAGTGCTATTTACATTGTAAATGATTTATTATTACTCGTTTATTTATCGTCCCGTTCGCTTAAGAACCATTAGCGACCACTCGTGGAATTACTTTATCTAGCGTTACACGTCGGTTTAACACGTTAAACGCTATGTGGGCTCCTGGGCACTGATTTACATCCAATTTACAAATTAATATGTCATACGTAGATTTACATATTTACATAGATTTGATTGAAACAGAAAAACACGTATAAGCGAGTCTTTTGCGTACGTACAATTGTATTCTTTCTGTTTCACCCGTTGACGTACAAATAAAATGGAGTTTGTCGCGTCCGAAGAATACTATTTAACTGGCTCAACTGTTGACATCAACTGCATGCTAGGAAACGAAACATTTAATTTCGAAATTTACATTGCATTAACGTAAACATTATAAACAGCTATGTCAAGCAGATAAAAGAACATTTTGTTTATATCCGTTGGTACTCGAATCGAATTGAAATCGATGCACGATTTTCGACGTCTCGGAGGCGTCAAAGTCTACAATGGCGGATGAAATGGACGACGTCTAACGGGCGCCATTGTATGCCAAGGGGTTAAAGGTAAATAAAATGTGACGTGTGAGTTAGGGTAAATTATTAATAATTTACTGTAATAATTAGTAATAGAATTGAGTGTGCTCAAGCCACTATAATGGCGCATCGTAATATAAGATGGCATCCGCGGAAGCCACTATACTGGCTCATCGTGCTTAAGAGTTTAAGAACTCAATTTCTGGTATTTAAGCTAAATCGGGGGTTGCATCGGGGCCATTAGGAACATTGTAACTACGAGTGGTATCTTTAATGTTATATTTCAGGAAGTTTGTAATTAAAGCATCGTCGGTTGTGCGCTATAAGAGTTAACCCTTAGCGCTCGAGTGGCGACTCTGAGGCGCTACGAAAAATTGTCACACTATTGTTTGAAACAATTTCAAAATCGTTATCTTTACATCTATGATGTTGATAAAAATTTAACGTTTGTAGGGACGAGTAACAGTAAAAACCCCAGACACATAAGATGAAATAATTCATGTACAATGAAAATGTCCTACCTCGAAAGATCTGCTTTGATTTTCTAGTTGAAACAGCTTCGAGTGCAAAGGGTTAACCTAGGTCTGCCAAAGGATTTGTTTAAATTAGTAAAAAGTTGTAGAGGTTCGAAGAACGTTGCTCTCACTACGTGTAACCGACGATCTGGAAGGTCAAACGTACTTTTCTCGAAATACTTTTCAAAATCTAGCTGTACGATCAATTTTGCTTTTCCTTCTGTGAAACGCGAAGAAACAGCCTGGAAGATGGCAGTTTGAATTTGAATTTTTATGGAACTGCGAGTCCGCCAATTTCAAATATTTCCTCTTAAGGATATTACGTTGTATAATTTAAATAATAGGAAACACTTTTATAAAACCTCCGCGCAAAATAATCGTGCGATCTCTTAGCAAGAGTTTCGAGACAAGGTCAGCAAATTGACGCTTCAAACCAGAAGACCTGCTTAAGTGAAACTATGATCTAGTTTCGAACTAAGTGAAATCAAACGAGCGTAAACTAATGACACTTGACTTAACCTGGACTCTATATAGGTAGTCTCCGACTAAGGCAACCTCGTCGATGCGAGTAAAGTAGACAGGATTTAATTATACTAATGGAAAACTGGATAATCTAAAGTTAATTTGGTACGTCTAAATCAATTTGACCGATACTATTACCGATACTTGAAATGTATTTTAACATTTTTCGGTTCTGATCTAATGCATTTAACTGCAGCCTCGATACAACCTGAACAATGCAGACCAAGCAGTCCAGAGCTGGTCTAATTAATAGACCTTATTGCACAATATAGAAGCTGCACAAACGTTTTATTCAGATTCGAATCATCTGAATCAGTTCGAACTAATAGAATAATATTTTTAGAATCTCTTGATGGTTCTACTGTTTCGAGTTTGATCAAGTTTGTGCAGGTTCTTATCGTTACAGTTCAACGTTCGCTGCTTCAACGGTATGACATTGTTAATTTTAGTATTTGCATTTTCTGAAACTTCTTCCTAAAGAAAACACATGCGTCGAGATCCTTATTTCATTTAAATCATTGAATATTCTTCTACCATTATTAAATTACGTTAGCTAAAAACAATTTCAGAATACATGGAGGGCAAAATTTTTAATAGATTCCCTTACGTTTCAAAATTCATTTTGACCATTTATGCATATATTCAACAGTTCAACGACAATTATGAGAACGCTTACGAAGTGGATAATTTTTACAGTTTTGTAAAGTCCTTTGCGACAAGGTTGATGCGCATTACTTAAAGGTACAACGTATTCGCGTTATGATA
>CM052083.1:6462841-6477938 GCA_028453745.1 Agapostemon virescens
AACATCCACGGATGACCTTCTAAAAATCAGTTCAATCTATCACCCGGAACATTTCCGACGCTAACCGCAAAGCAGAGTTGCGATTAAATGTGAATAACCATTCTCGAATTTCAAAAGTGCGAAAACACTATAATTGCACGATGCTCCGCAGGCTATTGCTCGCGTGCGACACTCATACAATTTAGCGAGCGCGTTAATCGCGCGGAATTATCAAAGGCTGTGAAAGAGCGCGGTCGCTTCTGCGAACTGAGAAATTCGTATCTAAGAGAGACACTTTCTATCGGGCAGGTGTAAAAGGGTCCGCGCGTTCGTGGTCGTCGGTATCCGGATTGATCGGAAATAATCGATAGTTAATATTTATTAATGGCTGACACCTCTCTGCGTCGGAAAGGGTTGGCGACGGTGGTTGGTTGATTCACGGTCGAGGAGCCTCGTGAACCTGTGGTGGTGTTTCACTATCCACCGCGTGCGCCTACAGGGACAATATTATCCCGGTGGGTACGACATGATATATTGAACATTAATGCAGCCAATAGTAGCGCGTCCGCTCGGTGCAGCTCCGCCTATAAGAGAACTTCTGGATGGTTTTTAAAAGGCGGAAATAACTTTCCCCTTCCATCTCTCTTGCACAGTTCGCACATTCCCTGTGTTGCCTCGGCAAAGAGGGACAGAGGGAGATAAAGAGCGAGAGAGCAGGAGAGCTAGTGAGAGAGAAAGAGAAAGAGAGGGAGAAAAAAGTGAGAGGAAGGAAAAGAGAGAGAGAGAGAGAAAGAGAAGGAGAGAGAGAGAGAGAGTCTCCCTCTCCCGTAGCCACCCCTCTTCCATTCTATCGAATAGACAACACGACGCAGAGAGCAGGTGCCGTCGTGACGCCCGGCGTTGGTTCCCTCCTTTTTCATGTGCAGGTGAACCCGGCCAACCACGTGCTTCGCTCGGTACATGCGCGTGTGCCTTGTTCTCTCTCTAGCAACCGCTGTTCGCTAGAAAGAGCGAAACGTTCCTGGGCTCCCATCAGAGAAAAGGAGAGAGAGAGAGAGAGGGGGGAGAAAGAGAGGGAGAGGGAGAGAGAGCAACGGAGAGTGGGAGAGAACAAAATTCAACGGAGAGAGAACGGGACAATGTGGAGGGGCTAGCCTTCTGGTCGAGGGAGGTCTACTCCAGGGGCTTGGAGAAGGAAAGACGAAGAGGACCTAGGTCGCTCCTTTCGATGCCATCCTGTCCTCACCGGTCGTTGACGGTTCCGTTCGCCGTTCCGTTCTCTCTCCCTCCTTCCTTCTCTCGCTCTCCCTTGCTCCTCGTTCCTTTATCTCCTCTCTTTCGGAATCATCTCCGCCGACACTGTCGATCTCTCTTCTTCTGTCGCGATTTTCTCTCTCCTCTCGCTTTGTCTTCACCGATGAGATTTTGTCCCTGTTGCTGTACACACATACCCGGTGTGTTCCTTCTTCCTCGCGTTCTTTGGCGAACCTTTCACTGTCCGCCGCCATTTTGTCCGTGACGTCACTGACGCGCGATCTCTGTGTAGGAACTTATACACTTTGAAATATGTTGCGATGCCATGCATCGAATCCTAGGCCTAAATCGAGCAACGCTTGTTGTTGCCGAAGGTCGAGAGCTGCTTGTACGGGGATGCGTTAATTTGAAGACTGTTTCAGTTTCCGGTTTGGAGTGGCCATTTGTCTCGTAGGGACTCAACCTTCGGCCAGAGATTGGAGTTGCGGAAGTTTCCATGTTGAACTTTTCGGAAATTGCTTTAGAATGAACAACCGCCAAGACAAATTTTTGTACATTGCGGTGAGTAGAATGGTCAGCCTATTCTCTAGGTTCAACGTGTGGTTTTGTACCGATATGTGAAATATTTAGAAAATGGCGTGTTAAGAGCAACGACGTTTAAAACGGCAGACCACGAAGGCGAACAGCAGAACGATTAACCTATTTGCATTGCGTTAAAAAAGGAGATAATCGTTGCGCTCGTTGAAGCAGCCATTTTGGAGAACTGGTTTCGATGTTGATATCCAACTGAGAAGAATCGGTTAAAGCCTTTTAGACAGGTTGAACCGAGTCGGTGTACAGCCTCCATGTTGCAACGTATGCGTGCAGAGATTGTCGTCAAACGCAAACTGCATCGTTGCAGAAACCGCGATCCCGTATTCGTTCCGATGTAAAAGCTGCAGTTTGCGACAAATCGTCGCCGCTCTGCCGTTATCTCGTTAACAACCACGGCATTTTGTTCGACGATTCCGGAGAAACTGCGGCATTAAATATTAAATCTTCGTGACTCTTTCCCGCAGCTATAGTCGCTTTACTTTATTTTTCAATGCTTCGGCGAATTTTACCGATTGGATATTAAATTACGAAAAGCGGAGTTATCCAGGCGGAAATAATATCTGTGATCGCAAGACTCGTTCGTTTTCAACTATTTTAAGTTTATTTCTTTTAACGTTTCTATTTGCCTTACGTAACATACTCTATCTAGTATTGTTTGGGAGTAATTCGATAATTCGAAGAACGTCTTTCGATAATGGTACCTCATGGCTAGGCTGCGAGTTTTATTGTGACAAACGCGAGCAAATGCGATTCAAGACGATAAGCAGATTAAAAATAACTTCGATGTATGTATCTTTCTGTACAAAGATCCGCAGAAATTTGTATTCGTGGCAAATTCCGAAGAATTGGTAACGTGGAGACAAAATGGACGCACGTTTTGATACTTAAATGCCGACGCACCAGCATTTTACCGACCGACGAGTATTTCAGAATTTTTCAAGGTCCATTTTGTCCATGATTGAAAACTTTTCAATGGATCTCTTAACGCTGACAGCAATTTTTATTGTAAATCAACATGACATCCTCAGTAACGTTATCTAATAACTCGGTTAGAAATTACAATGTAAAAGCAGTTTGCTAGGCTTCATTTTGTTACAGTGCAACTATTAAAAATTCTAATAATAGGCTTCAATAGGAACAAGAAGGATAATCGGCCTACAGGAAAGAGGAAACGCGCGAATTTGAATGTACATAGCCCCGAAATGCCCGGGACACTAAAAGATGCCATAATTTAGGGTTCCAACGATGCGCATTCCACAGGGTTTTATTGTTTACCCTTTCGCGTTTATGAATCGATCAATGTGCCGCTGTTCCTGAATTTTCTAAAAGAATCCGGTTGTGCTTTGCACGATCCTTATTAATACATGTTGGTTAAATATCGTGAATTTTATAAGCTTTCGTTGTTGCAAAGACGGTTGCGACGCAGTAAGATAACCGGAGAATTTAGTGTAACATTAAAACCCGTCTCCAATGCTCTTTTTCAGTTTCCTGTATTCTCTGATCTTCCGACTCGCCGTGCCACCATAATACGCAAAGTGTGGTTCACCCTGAACGTTGATAATTCAGAAACACCTGCCACATTAACGCGTTGATAGCGTCGTTTAGTCGCGACGACTACGGGCTTTCATCGCGCATTAAAAAAGAGTAAGATCAATTTTATGCAGGTTGTTGTACGATACATTAATCGCATCATCACCTGCACATAAGCGATGCAACGATTTGTCCACATTTAGAATATCATTTCCGTGCCGACACGTTGCTCGTACCACGTTCGGTGCTCGCTGCGAAAGGTAAAGGGAATAATCATTTTCAACCTCTAGTGCCTACAAGATACTATTTCATTCGAATGCGTTCGATGGAATATAGAAATACAAGATAGGAATTATTAATTTTATCAACAGCTTTTATAAATCGAATTCTAGAACTACCGGCCGTACTGATCACTGATTTTTCACAGTTTAACACGTTAAACGCCACGCCAATTTTGCCTTATTTATAGATACATTTATTAATTTATTAATAGAACGTAATTTGTTAAGTTTCATATCGTATTTCGTACTGTCAGTCACCGGCGACTGTCGCGGTCTGAACGAAAAATTTAGCGGTCAGTTAAATAAATTTTAGCTAAACTTTCTGACCAGACAGTATACAGAACTGACAGTATACAATACGATATGAAATTTAACAAATTACGTTCTACCAATAAATTAATAAATGTTCCTTAATATCGGCGAGTATCTAAATAAGGCAAAATCGGCATGGCGCTTAACGTGTCAACAGTAAGCGAGCAAGGACGTATAATTCTTGTAAACGCGATTTCTAGTAAGAATTCTGCTGTTGCGTAGACTACCTAATAAACTTCAAGATATCAAGCAGAAAAAGGATTGTTGCGACGGCAACACCGAAGGTTGCCCGTGCCTAAAAGGCAGGTAGAAGGTGCGAAATACGAATAGCGCCGCACGCGGGCACCACGTGCGACGCACGTGAAGACACGAGGAAAACCAGACAACTCTACAATAAATCACGATAATCCTTCAAGCACACTCCTTCCATCATTTTCACAACCAATTAAAAAACGCTACATTCCTCCACCAAAAACTACCCTTAACCAATCACGACAAAACCGAGGTGACGTCGGACAGAACGAAAAAAGAATCATCAGATCATAGAGAGAACTCAGAAAACGCAAACAGACGAATACGTTACGAAGTGAAAATAAAGAAAACCCGCAACCAATGTAATCGTGTAATTATTACGCGACCCAAGGTGCTCAGTGACAATCCTAGTACACTGAGAAGACAGTATCACAGAAGTGACCACGTTCGCATACAACAAGGATTATTTCTCGAGAGAATCCCACCCTTTCCATCTTCACGGCGTAACAGTATATGGCCTCCCGTGGAATTTTGTTTCGTTCGTTCTCGCTCCCGTTTCCGCCTACAGCAGCCACGTTGAACCCGATTTCGTAGGAGCAATTAACGGTTAGTCGCCAGTGTTTTTTCTCTTGCTCAATCTAGCGAGGTGGCTCGGACAAATCGCGACCAGTTCCCTTTCGCGGAGAGCGAGACGCTTATTATACCCCGTTATTATTCCTTCACGTACGTTGGGGCGCTTTTCGCCCACACTATTCGCATTTTCATTCCCATTTGCATTCCCACTATCTGTTAGCTACCGCGCTCGTGGGAGGAGCGCGCAAGCAATTGGTGGAGATTCGAGTCGCTAGAGAAGCGACGTTTTTCTCGGAGACGTAGCACGAGAAGAAGGGTTAGATGAAGAAGACTTTGTTGCGTCTTAACCCTTTGCACTCCGAGCAATTTTAATTTCAAAATCAAGTCATCTCTTTTACGTAGAATAATTACATTGTACATGGTTCATTTTCTTCCTTGCATATTAAATTTATTACTGTTATTTGTACGCACAACCGTTCAATTTTTAACCAGTCATTAAATGCAATTATGGTCGGGTAATAGTTGTTTTAAATAATAGTATGGCAATTTTTAGTGTCCCCTCAGAGGAGTCATTGGAGTGTTAAGAGTTAACCCTTTGCCCTCGAGGCCTTTTTCGCTCTGGCAAACCAGCAACTCGAGACGATTTCGGCTATGTTAGGGGATCGTCTTATAGGCACTTTGAAATCATTTTATAATCAAAAAACGTATACAAATATTAAAATTTCGGTAATTTATTTATTTTTACATTGAATACAACAAAATCTGTTAAATATTACACTCTGTAATTAGCTTTTGTGTGATATTTAGTGAAACAATCCCCAAGATGCATCCTCGGTTTGTCAGAACAAGTATCACAATAATACGAGGTATCTCGTGTACAGCCAGGCTTGTTACGGCCAGAGCAAACCTTGCAGTCCCTTTTTATCCCTTTTAGCACAATATGGAGCTTTCCGTTTAGTCGGGGTTCATCGGTCGACGCCGACGTCGATGCTTGCTCACGATGCTGGCGATAGGATCCTCTCAATTGCTCCACAAACGTTTTTAGAAAGCGCAAATGACTTTTTTCTAGTTTATACAGTATGTAAGAATTGATTAGGCAAATTTCCATGCCCCCAAAAAAAAAGATTTCGCCACCATTTTACCGATTTTCGGAGAAAACAATATGTCGATGCATACTGATCTGCCCGATCAACACCACCCATATATTTTATATAATCCAATATAATGTTTGGTTTTTTGATCATCGTTTTCACTTCACCTCGTGTAATCCTTCTGACGGTCTCCATTCCTGTGTCACCTCTAGTAGTCAAACAAGTGACGGGCCTTTTGTCCTTCCATGCTAAAAGTAAGGTGTTGTTTCGTCGGTAAAATACCGTGGGTTCTTTTACAAATTTTGGCTTTTTTATTGCACTGGACAATTCTTTCCTGTTCGTTAGAACCGTTCCGGTGATATTACATTTCAATTTGGCTAGTTCTTGAGCTAAACTATACTAAAACAGTGTCGCTCGATTCGACACTTCAAATCAGCTGGGCGCCGTAGCAGCGCCGCTCGAGGGCAAAGGGTTAAAACCTGCGTACAGTGAGACCACGCGGAGAAACCCAAGATTCGCGCAGCTGAGTGTTCAAACAGAACCACAAAAAATATTCATTAAATTTATTGATTACTTTTACCTCGTAGGCCAACGGAAAACAACTGACTCGCGTCTCCGACGCCTCGACCTCTACGCGCTTACACGTGCAGACACACAAACACGTCTCTTCGAAGAAACCGGCAGCGCGAAAAACAAAATACGCACTCGTCCCATCAAAACATGCCAACCACAACCAAAACACATCTCATATTCGACTGCGTTACCAATTCGACCGAGTTCGAGTCGCGATATGTGACGACATAGCAGAGTCTGTCTTAGCGTTCGCCACTGTTGAATAAACGACTGTGCGTCTCGGGAGTTTGACCTTTACAACCATTCTCCGTAAATCCTGGCCGAATCCAAGTCCCTAAACGAAGGTGACCGATTCCCCGCCACAGTTCATGGAATTTGCTTGTCGGAAAACTCTTTTAACTGTTTGTTGTGTTTTTTTAATAATTTGCCACAGACATACAGCCAATCGTACTGACCGATCCGCCAAGTCTAGAGTTCCTAAAATATTGTAACTACGAAAACTGATAGCGCACAGAGCTGTGGTAACGGATGCGCGAAGATAAATGCTACTTAACAAGATTTTGTTCTTGCCAACGAGTCTTCTGGTCCCCTATCGGCTGAAACAGCTTCGTAGTAAGCTTTTGCACATATTCTACTGAAATATTTAGTTCAATATGTGAACAGACATTGTTTGTCGCGCTATTTCACTTAACCCTCGCATTCGGACGCGTGAACGATTAGAAATTACATGAAAATATTTGTGAAATCTCGAAACTGTTCTTACCATCGTGAACCGGGCAACAGAAAAATAATTCCTCCGAGAGAATTCGAAAAATTTATACAAATTAATTTTACAACATGATAACTATATAAAATCTACTATTCTGTATTTAGGTAAGCAAAATATATACTAAATCTTCGAAGATTACTTGTAGCCAGCCGATCCCCACTGTTAATATTCTAAAAAGAAAATTCCAATAGAATATTTATGCATTATTATCGGATTCTTAAGATTATTGAACGAGGAAAGAACTTTCTGTTCCGTCCATGCGTCGGTTTAGGTACGAGCATGATCGTAATGCTATACCAACAGATATAATATTAACCCTCAGAGTACCTGCGTGTTTTTACAGGGTTATCTGTGACCCGTTGGCTTTAAGCCACGCAGTCCGTAACACAGGCTATCAATCACCACTTTCACCGCTTTTGTAACCGCTCTGTAAGAAATCATGTTACCGCATGCAACAGAGACACAGAATAAATATTATTTTTTTCATAAATCACGATGCTGTTAGATAAATCACATTTCCTTTGTATATAACGAGACATACAAATCTCAGCATATTAGCACGATGTTTGCGAAGACCTCGAGCGACCATTAACGTGTTGATCCGTACACGCGCGAGCAGACCACGAGGAACCGTGAACGCGCGTCGGTTTAGCGAAATACCGGGGTGTGAGTCGGAGATGACCCCGACACAGTACCGCGAGTACACGGAGGGTTGAAGTAAAGCTATTGTTAGATGTTCGTTCGGGGCTGCATACCTCTAAGAAGACAACTAATAAAGGTTAAAGCGATTCGTTCGACGAGCTACTCGTTTCCTTGGCTGCCATTTGTGCTCGACAAACGATCGAAAGCTCTTCGGTAACCACACGCTCCTTGCACAGCGCTTGGTTCTTGATCATGCGATAAACGGCATGCGATCATGCTCCTCGCGTACCCTCGCAAAATTTCGTTTCCTCGGTTTACCGGTTCGAATGTCCAGGCTAACGTAGATCCGTATTCTTATTTGCGAACGTGGCCGAACTTTTGAAACAAATTTTCGCGAACGGGTCGTGATCGCGACGGCCGACGTATAATTATGCAAATACGGTGAAAATATCTGGTGTATCGATGATAAACAGTAAATTGAGGAAGAATGTGGAAACGAATACTGGTCCGAGCAGATACGTTGTCGCGCACTTGAAATATATGAGCCGTTTATTTTGAAAGTGGCGTAATCCATTTAAAAAAGAATCGAGTCAGCTACCATAATAGTTACATTTTTACAAGATCTTTTCATTTTGAGGTAACTTGTTACTAATATATTTAAAATCGTTAAGATGTTGTAACACGAAAATTTGCTGGTTAATAAAGCGATGAAAAGGTTTATTTTGAAAGTGGCGTAAGTGACATTGTGAGAGTTTCAAATGGATATGGAAAATAATTATGTAATAAAATTTTATAAGATCCCAGCTTTATGTTTAATTATCAAAGTAACAGTTGAATCATCAATGTGCAATGAATTTGTTTTAAACAACGAAACAGTGTCTGTTCACAGAAAATGCGATTTTTAAAAGGCTAAAAAATACTGACGGTGAAAGAGTAAATTGGTTTAAAGTACGTTGGATGAGATTTTTGAGAAGCGATTCATATAAGTTATTCTATGAAACGACAATGAACGAGGATGCACCATTCAAAGCATTGGATTTACTAGCGTAACAGGCAAGACCGAAAACTTTAATAATATCCAGTTGGCATCACTGTACAAAATACCGAGACCACTCACAAACCTAAATTATAAGGACTTAATGGATTTATTACATTATATACCACCTGCACACCACAGTTATTTTAAATCCCTCCAGCGTACACAAACTGGAGAAGACTGAATAATAATTAATAAAACTATATTAATTTTAATGTAAAAATTATTTAACAAAGAATGAAAGTTGAATATTCTTTTGATTTTATAACATAAAAGTGTATACATTTATTTTAATTTCAAGGGAAATTTACTTTTCCTATGGACTTGTGCTTTCTTAAGAATTGAAAACGTCTTTTCGTTGATTTTGAAAATGGCGTTAGTCCATTCATAGCCATCAAACCATATTCTTTCTTCAATAATGTTAATCATCCTAATTGGGATGATAAATTTGACACCTTTAGAAACCCAAAAACATTATTCTATTATGTTATCTGTTACCCATATTTTTAAATTTAAACCAACGCAAACCCTTCGATATCTCGATTCGAGTATAAATGGACTTAAGCCACTGGCTCATATATTACCCAGGGGTCTCTTGAAAATTTCGTAGCGATGGTAGCAAATTACAATTTCTTTTTGCGACAGAATTTGAAGAATGTAATTGAAGCTCGAGGAAATTTCGGAAGGGAAAGGAGAAGAAGACGAGACGGTTGCATCGAACAGATTTGATCGCATCTTCGTATGCAAACCGGCGACCGATCCGTTGGCCTGGCCTTCGTCTCGCATTGGTTCTTTGGACCATTCCGCTCCGGCAATTATTGTAATTTTATTGTGAACATCGATATGATCGTATACGAAATGGCTGGTTATCGTGTAAGCCGAGGCTGGCAAAATGACCGCCTTGTAGCAGGGCGTGCACCGTTCATGACTTAATTTCGAATGCATAAATGTTCCCCTGCGTCTTTTATTAACAGCCTTATGCACTCCGCGATTTATCACACGTCCTATCGTGCGAAACGTCCGTGAACCTTCGGACTTCCGGTTCCAATGGATTCAAGATTGCCAAATAATAAAAAAAAATGATGGACACGGCTGAACCACGTAACAATTTCTAATTTCTGTGAAAAATTTAACAGGGAACGGTGGAAGCGATAACAGCACGCTTCGAATCGAGCCCAGATCGGTGATTATGCGATTTCTCACGATAGAAGCTGTAATAGTTTACACCTCAAATATTTTCAGATGAAAGCGTAGCTTCTCCTTCGACCCTTTGAATTCGTGACGATCAGTCCAAACGAACTCTAGTAAATACTACTGTTATTAACCCCTTGGCTACTGTAGACGCCTATAGGCGCTCGACATACAGTAGCACACGAAAGTATTCGGACACTCTTCAAACCTAAATAACTTTTTTAAGATTGGACGAAACGTCTTGACTTTTCTTGAACAATTAGTTGCATAGATTTAATAAATGATATACAAAATAAATTTTGTAAATATTGGAACTGATGTGAATTACATGACCAATAAAAAAGGAACTTTTTAAATATTTTTTATTTGAGCCAAGCACAAAAAATTTTAAATACGCATCTGGTAGATCTATGATAGTTATACGCATGCAGAAAAATTCATTAAAATCGATCGACGTACACACGAGCTACGTGCCATCGAAAATGGTGAAAATCGCAATTTTTCACGATTCTTGATCAGTTTCTGCTTAAACTACAGAAATTCTTACATCTTCCTACGCGTGCCATTTTTTCCCACGTGAATCGATTCGGTGAGATTTTCAGCGTGCGTATAACTAACACAGTTCTGAAAAACGCATATTTTAAATTTTCATTACGAGTTGAAATAAAAATGTTTTAAAAAATTTCTTTTCTACTTTCCCACGTAATTTCTACCAATTAGAATTATTTCAAAATTATTTTTGCATATCATTTAGTAAATCAATGCTGCTAGTTGCTCCAGAAAAGTCAAGTCGTTTCGTTCAATTTTGAAAAAGTTATTTAGGTTTGAAGAGTGTCCGAATACTTTCGAATACTTAAAAAACTTTACGTTAATATTAAATTCGTAATATTTATACTCATTCGGTTCAAAGAAATAAACAATTCGTTTTGATATAGTGAAATTCAGTTTTTTGACATGTTGAAATATGTTTTCACAAAAATGCATCCCCATCCAAAAGTTCGCCGATCCCTGCGCACATCGTAACTCAATTTCCGCCGTATGATACGGCCGATGCGTATCAAAGTCTGCAGTAGTCAAGGGGTTAATAGTTTTGTTGAATTCTATTATTTCGCGACGAATAATGAAGCATGACGATAAATCTAAGAAATATCAACTTTCCAGCGAAATTATTAACCCTTTGCACTCGGTTTTTCCCTTTGCGAGGACATCGTAATGTCTAGCATGGGAATCACCCGGATGTTCCTCTCAGGGGTGACATTATAGTTTATTAACGATTCCGGTGGATGGTCGTATTCCACGACAATTCTTTTAAGAATTCATGTATTTCCGAAGTTTTCTGTTGAAATGGCGTACGAATGTAAATCAACATATGATACGTTTACCAAGGTATATAATAAAAATATCACGTCGGTTTTACATCGAGAGAGAACGCGAGAAGTGCGTTCACGACGATCCGAGGGCGCTTTTCTACTCCACTTGAAAAGAGCGTTAACACAAGAACTACCAAACCAGCCATTCTGACTGGTCCCTAATTTTTTCTTTCACAATTGTTGAAGTTATAAAAATGTTTTCATCAGAAATTCTCGGATGTACTTCTTTAACACTTTAACTGGCCAAATAACGACCTCAAAAATCCCATAAAATCAAAGTAATTTAATTTAACGAAGTAATAATTGAAAACTTAAAATATGTGACACGAAGTTATCCTTTAACCTTCTACTATTCTCCAGATCTGAACTAAATTTAGTGGAATGAATATATTAATGTACAAATTTATTTTTAAACATGGACCTTACAATAAGTATTGTACGAAGTTTTAATCAATGCAGTCTCGTTATTATTACAAAGCAATGAAATTCGTTGGATTTAACGTTCGGTAGTTCTAGTGTTAAGGATAATTTGTAGAAGAAAGATTAATATGCCACGCACTGTATAGCGAAATTCGAGAATGCAAATGAACAAGCCTAAAACTGCAGGAAAAGATTTTCAAAGCTGAACTCGGTTCGGATCCCTGTACTGACACGTCAGAAAATCGGAAAAGTTCTATTTTTTTAGTAAATATAGTTTCGTGACTTCGTGATTTACAATTAGAAATTCGTTTTGGGGGCTGATAATGCGTGTTATCGATTTTTGCATAAATTTATCGAATCTCGGAAGAAAGAAAAAGAAAGTCTCGTACGTCATTTGAGAGGCTATTTTCGGGAACAGTGAACAACCCCGTCCATACACATTGTCGGACAACAGACTGAAAAATAAAGTACGTATTGGCAATATGGGAGAAAGAAAACGGGACTGTCTTTTCTGACAGGAAAACACCAGGTGGAAGACGTCAAACGAATTATTGTGAAACGTGCACAAATCAGCCTGCAATGCATATCGAGAATTGCTTAAAAATTTATCACACTGTAGAAGATGATGAGAAACAAAAATTCGATCATTCTGCAAACAATATATGTTCCTCGCTGTCTAAAAATTCGCATGAATCAAATATTACAATACATTTCTTGGTTCCAAAGTTATACCATATAATGTACGATTCCCAGGTGCACTTTTTTCGCGGCAACGTGGCGTCGAGTTGCTGGTAGGTAACGTCCGACATGGCTCCGAGTGCAAAGGGTTAAAGATATAGTTACATGCGGTATTACGTGCCGCTAAATATTACAGGGATTCGAACAATGAACGTTCTCGTATTTACTGCAAGAAATTAAAGAACTGCGTATTTCCGAAGGGTGGTTTTCGATCATTTATTATATACCCGATAACCTTAGACCTTTTTGTCTCTTCGACGTCATTCCTTCTACGACACACCTTTCCCTCTCTCTTCCACATTTCCCTTTCAAAAACTAGATATACAGGGTGTCCCAAAAGTAATGTAACAGCAGAAAACGAGGGGTTCCTGAGGTCATTTGAAGCAACTTTTTCCGTAGCAAAAATTCAATCTGCGGCTTCGTTTACGAATTATTAACGAAAAATCATTGGCCAATGAGAGAAAAGCGCGCGAATTAACTGTCACGATACTCTTGGGACACCCTGTATAGCAGTCCACCGAAACATCTCGAGATTTTTCCCTTGGGAAAGTTCTTCCCATTTTTGTTTTAAAAACATTGTACTCGATTTCTAAACCCGGAATTCAACACATTTTCTCACAAATATTTCAGATTAGTCGCATTTGTGGTGTACAAGGAATAAAGTTACAGTAATCTGGAGAAAGCTGAATAGCAATCGTCACTGTCAAAATTTACGAACAAGTTCAATTGTCTGTCTTATTCTACCCCGGAATGCCCCGGGCCTTCCGTCTGAACAGGTCACTCACACGTCGATCCTTACTTCCACAAGGATCGGTAGTTCTCCGGGGAAATCGCTCAAGAAAAGATGCCATTCCCTTGAATGTGCATTCTTTTGCAACCGCACCATCTGCAAGCCATCGGCAAGTATCGGTGTCGTAAAGGAAAGACTCCGCGTCTGCACAGTGTCATGGATTCCCATAACTCGACCATTCTCGTTTCAGCTGGTCCTCGAGATGTTGACGTGCCGAGAGAAAGTCTTCCTTTGTCTCATTTCCCGTCGTTCCTTGCACTTTGCATCGCGAAGAATTGCGGCCATTCAGGAAAAAGTTAAGAAGCGCGCGTTCGCGAGAAATGCTCAATAATATTTTCATAAAATGTCTAAACGGTGAACGATACTTTAACAAATTATTTTGCTAATATACGACCATAATCAAAAATATGTTGGACGTTTGAAAAGCTGATCTAACAAGGGAACATATTCAGATGCAAAAAATTCGATTTTGATGAAACTTTGGGAGCTTATAGCTTTATTGTTTAAACAAAAAACTTTTGTTAAAATTTTCTTGCGAGACTACATTTCCCATTGAAAACACACAATTGAAAAAAAAATTCAAATTCATACCCCAACTTTGAGGGCTGTTTTCGCCCCTTCAAACTGGATGGTTGCCGATAAAAAAAGAACACGTGTCAAATATTTTTCAAAGAACTATAAGTTCCTATTGATTTTACTAAGGATCGGCGTATATTAACCCTTTGCACTCCGAGCATTTTTAATTCCAAAATCGAGATATGGTTTTTATCCCAGAATATTTTTATTGTACGTGGTTCATTTCCCTTTGATCATGTTAAGTTTATTACTATTAGTTGAAAGTGTGACATTTCAATTTTTACCGACTTTTTAAATGCAAACATAACAATGTAAAAGCTGTTTTAAATAATAGTAAGGGAATTTTTAATGTCGCTTCAGAGGCGACATTGGAGTGCTAAGGGTTAAACTGTTTACACTTAACTTGATGAAACACTGATTTTACTTGAGCCTGGCAAGAGACTGACTTCGTTTTCGTCGTTGGGGTGGAAAGTTTGGGACAGCCAAGTCATGGGGATGACGCGGAGTTTGCGACTGAGTCGTAGTATGGGTGTATCGGAGCCCCGACTAAGCGGCGGGGCCTGGCGACGTCCCCATAATTCCCACCGGTCCGTTATCGGGCCGTAACACGAGCGTAAACAAATTTCTGAAGTGACCGATAAATAAATATCGGCGTAACAGGAACGTGAAGCGAGAACGAGAATTGCCTGTTGAAATCAGTATCAAGAGTTTAGAGTATAACTATAACAAACGTTTAGGCAAGTAGATTCGTTCCAACATAATAAATATTTTTTCCCGAACTATTCGAATTACTTAGACAATCCTCGTAAAAACTCGCGTGGTAAAATTTCTTCGACGAGTTACATATCGTTTCATACACTTGCACGAAGAATTATAAAAATCAACATCCTTGATTGAAATTTGCATCGTAGTGATTTCTTTTTTCGATTTTTAATATGTCGTATTAAACTCGAATTATTTAGACGAACGTCGTAAAAGCTCGCGTGGAAAAAGTTCTTCGAGGAATTATATCGTTTCAAGTAACTGTACAAAGTACTATAAAAATCGAAGTTCTTTATGGATCGATAATTCATAGAAATCATGTTAAATTCTAATGAATTTTGCATTGTAGTGATATGTACGTTTC